>VXAL01004410.1:141775-199270 GCA_013399475.1 Chauna torquata
TTTTTTTTGCCATAGAGTGATGTTTTTGTTCTTCTCACACTCTTGGCAAAAATTGATAACCAAGTGAGATGTGGAGGGGGGTTCTGCATGAAGACTGAGCTAACATTTTCTGATCCAGCCGGGAACAGTTGGCTGTGGGTGGTGGCTTGTCACCAGCTCTGCCAATTCTAATCCAGATCCCAGTTTTTCTCTCAGCTGTGAAGAGCCTTCTCTACAACTTTAATTTCCTACAGGGGTTAATCCTGTGGTCAATAGTACCTCAGACCCTTAATCCTTCAACACAGCCCTTGGCAGAAGGACTGTGGCCTCTCCCAACTCAGCAGATCTGAGGGAGGCACAGTTCAGCTCCCAGTTCCTCTCTTACACCCCACAAGTGTCCTTCAGCTTGCTGGCATTTAAAATGCAGCTCCCCCCTTCCTGCCAAGCCTACCCTGCGGTTGGGTGGTGGGTGGGTGGCATACCCCTGGAAGAGGCTGCAGGAGAGAAGGCGGCTTGGTGGGAGAATCCCAGTTCTGTGGTGCTCATCTCCCTCCCCAACCCCACACAGATACTTTCCACACTTCTTAGTTGGATGGTACTCTGGAACCAAAATTAATCTCTTGCTTGGTTTTATTTGGCTTGTGTTCAAGAAGAAGAGTATGGGCCCACGTTTGTGAAGGATTCTCTGAGGGCTCAGAAATCTTGAGATGACCCAGTGCTCTCCTTGAGTCCCTTATTAGGGGCAAAGGATGCAGCAGATCCATAGCAGGGAAGGTGCCAGCCTGTCTGAGATGAGAGATACATTTACATGCTCGGAGCAGCAAACAGAAGTGCATCAATTTAGCAGCCAGATAGGAAAATATAAGCTTTATTATCAAGTGCTAAGTAGCTCTCCATTCACAGTTCTGTCCCTGGAGAGACAGGTATCTGTCAAACAGTACAGGCAAACTGCGAAATCAAAGGTCTTCCAGATCAATACCAAGAAACCCGGTTACATCTTACTTGGACCAAGGTGCTTCAGACATAAGCCTTTCTCCTTGTGCTTCCTAGTTCTTACTGTCAGGTGAGGTTCTGCAAGCCTGAGTGATGCCAATCATGCTAAGTGTCCCACACCTACTTATCTGCCACCATTCCTGTTCGCAGTAGTGCAGGAGCTGGTTTTGCCTTTTTTTCATAGTCTGTGTTCTGAAATATGTCAGGCCCCCAACCTCCCTAGCCTTCCTAGTGCTTTACTCTCGTTACTTTTGCTTCTGGGAGCTGAAGTAGTGCCTGGTGGAGAAGCCAACGTGATGCAGGATTGCTGCCACCTGAGCTGCTGAGTGAGAGAGTCACTCCCACTCTTCCTCACCCAGCACCTTGGCTGCGCATCCCCGGCTGCCAGTTCCTCAGAATCAGACCATCGGCTGCAAGGGTAGTGGCTTCCCACCTTGGCAGTTGGAGCAGGAGGCGGGAGAGGAGGTAGGAAACACTGTGGGATGAGGGAAGTTCGCTACCATCTCACTTCACAAGCCTGTGCCCCTGGCGTGTTCACAGGGGCAAGGATCATCTGTGCATGTGCAGTGGTGGGGCAGAGCACAAGGTGCCAGCAGTAAAAATCCTCTCTGCTCTTACTGTAAGGGGAGCGGTGACCCAGCACTCGCATAGCTCCTGGCGAACCTCCCAAGGAAAGGCTGACTCTCATTGTTCACACATGATACGTTTATTCTGAACTCTGAGGGAGACCTTTTGCTGATTTCTTTTTCTGCCTTAGTGAGTTGCATAGATCTGTTTCACTTGGTTGCCAGTGTGGCCTGAGTACCAGGGTGCTGCCTGTTAGAGAGAGCCTGGAGCTCTTCTCCCTCTACCCCATCATCTCTCATCACCTTCCCAGAGCATCCAAGAGGGACATCCCTGCAAGGTCCACACAGAGCGCACAGGGTCTGGGCTGCTGCCTGCAGCTCCAGGGGTGCCTGAGGATCGCTGGGACATACTTACACTCTGCAGGCTGGGAACATTGCCCACAGCTCAGTGAGATGTGGTGACAGCTGTCACAACCCAGAGCTCCAGCCAGGATCCTCGGATGCATCTGGGCCAGCACACACATCACAGCCCCATGCTGCAGGGCTTGCTGAGCCTGGAGAATGTCTTCAGAGGTGACTTCAGTTTTCTGGAGGGTTTGCAGCCGCAGAAGAGATATGGGCATGGCAACATTCACATCCCATCAAAATCATTGGATGCAGAGCAGGGCCCACCTCAGACTCTCTGCCCCCACACAGGCACCTCATCACAAAATCTCAGCAGCAGCACACCCAGCTTTGGGGAGCACCCAGAGGGAGCTTCCCCGTCTTCTCTGAGTGAGGAGGAGCATGACACAAGGGCCTGACTTCAGGGTGACAGCCTTTGCCTGCAGCCAGTCGTGGAGCTCAGACTTGTATGGCCCTGATGTAAATTTAAGTCTCAGTCCTTCCCGTGATAGGTATGAGGCACCGCAATGTATAAATGTATAAATAATGGAAAGTGTCTTTTTTTCCCATTCATAAAAAAAAAAAATCAAGAAGCTGTTATTTTCATTTTAAAAAAATATTGCTGTATGAAACAACATGCCACTTGGTTTGCAAAGCCAGATACCTAAATATGAATTAATACCTGCACAGCCTTAATTCAGCCACTTGTATACATGCATTACAACACAGACTTTGCTTCCCCAAGCAGGTACTGCTCAGGGCGCTGTGCCACACTCAGTGCAAATGACACATGATACTCAGGCTAACAATAAAGATGTAATAAATAAGGCTATTTTTATATGGTCAGCATAAGATATTAAACCACAGTTTTGGCAGCTGGCCGCAGTCTGTACATTCCTAATTTTGCGGGTGCCCAGCACAAGACCCTAGGGGCCATTTTGCAGAACTGCTGAGTACTCACAGCTGTTTTCCAAAATGCTGGCAGCTTAGCCAGTGAACTGGTATGGTCTGAAGGAATTAGTGGCACTGAGAGCCAAGAGGCCCCAAGCTCGAGTCCTGCACCTGCTGCTCCTTCACTGTCTGGCTAAGGGGGAAGTCTCTCCCCCCTTCAACAGCAAGGAAAATAACCACTCTCTCTTGCCTCATGAGGTGCATAAATTCTCTGTCGTCTGTGAGGCAACTATAGCAGCGAACATCTTCAGAACACCACAAGACAATGCGTAATGATGTATTGCCTGCAGGGCTGGGATGACAGGCAGTAAACAAATAAAAGAGGCACACACTTAGCAGTACCAAAAAAATAGCAACCCCCTGCTTCACTCCCTGAGCACCGTGGATCCGGTGCCCTGAATGAGGCAGCCTTACGAAAATAAAGAGCGAGATCATGCCAGTCAGGGCTGCAACCCAGTGCTGACGGCATGGTACCCTGAATCCTGCAATTTCCTAACTTTCAAGTGCTTGTTTTTGCAATGTGAATAAAACCGTATTTCATGTAAACCCACACCTCACAGGTGAAGCAACTTTCCCTTCAGTCTATGCAGCCAGCATTTGAACTGGTATATAGAAAGAAATACTACCTATTGGTATTAGGATCTCCCGAGCCACACAAAGCATTTTTGTGAGCCGGCATTTCAGTAAAGCCACAGTAGGAGTCGAGTATGCATTACAAAGTGTTTTGATGCTGGACAGCCTGCAGTAGGGACAGAAACAGCCCAGGACAGTACCTCCAGCTCCTTCCCACGAAGAACTGGAGCATGTGTCATGGTGTAGCACTTTGGAGCATTACCCAGCTACCAGGAGCATCCCAGTATGGTCATTTGAATTACTGCTTGAGCCACCCAGGACTGGGACAGATGTCAAATACTGTAAGCAGCCACTTGTAACCAAACATGGCAAGTGAGGGAAACTGCTTGGTCTCTCTTTTGAATCAGCAACAGGCAAGTGCAGAAGAGTCACTGAAGACCTGCCCAGAAATACCCTGCCATGGGCTTGAGCCTTTCCCCATGCTGTCCCATGCTCAGCTCCAGCCACTGCCGCTCCCTGAGTGCATCCATCCAGGTACCCTCGTGACCCTGTGCTGCCGCAGGCCCTCCTTACCACGCTGGGATTGCACTTCTGCCTCCATCAGGCTTCTGTGCTTCTGGAGAGCTTAGAAAATCCTTGCTGCATCAGGGTTAGAGAAGCCGTGAGAGGGGCAGGGAGCTGGAGTAGCTGATAGAGACACACAAGCTGTGAGTGCACCTTGCTAGTATGTGGCATTCACTTTGCTGGAGGCAAGGGTAAAGCTATGATCCAGTATAAAAATTACACAAGAGGGCTTCCCCCCTTTCTCCTTGCAAACTGCCCCTTTGCTGAGGATTTGCAGTAATTCCTCCGAGTGGGCAAGATACACGAACAGAGCCAGCACTGATGTCTGATGGGGAGACAACTCCCTCAAGCCTTTTGCTCATGTGGAATAATTCCCTTGCAAATGTTGTTTGCCCAGAGCAGTTAGAGGAAGATCCTCCCCCTGAAACAGACCCAAGTGACAAAGCTCAGAAGAAAAATGGTCTGCGATCACGGAAAGACACCCCCTCCTCCTCACTGCTAGAAACGTCCCCAGCTTCATGACAAGCCCTTCTGTGCCTTTCAGGGAGCTCCCGTCTTTCAGGATTTCCTTCCTTGCGTGGTGCAATAGCATGCTGGACAGCAGCTGCCCCAGCTTCTGTCAAAACGACGTCTTCGTTTCTCACGCCATCCTTCACTGGCAGACCAGACACTGGCAGCAGAGCAATGCTGCACCCTGCTACCTACCACTCGCATCAGGGATGCACTGGAGTTGGCACATTCGGTCTACCTGATGATGCAAATTGTGGTGCTGGGGCCTGGCTCCTCAGTCATGACCTGGTTGGAGTGACAACTCCGAACATCCTCTCTCCCCAGCCCAGGAGAGGTCTGATTTTACATGTCTCTCTTGATCAGAATGAGATGTGGTGGCAGTAATAAGCTGAGCAGGCAGCGGGAGGAGGGGGACAGGATGCCCTGTGCAATATGTATGTGTGCACGTGTCTGTGCGCGCGTATGTGTACATGCACACACATACACACTAACACCCACATATATACTCCCCGCCTCAACCAAAATCTGTAGGAGGCTTCACATCAGCTGATTTGGGACATAATTCTCCCCCTTTTCTCCAGGCAGAGCTGCCCTTGGTGGCAACAATGGGAAAGGCTGTGAACTTTCCCTGTGCTGTATTTTGCCCCTTCCTCCTAAAAGTTCAGAAATCACAGGCTCAGCCTGCGGGGTTTCTGGAAACAGCTTGGGACTTATTTTTGGCTCCTCTTGTGATAGTGCATCCTTTGCTTCATGTCTTGTGGTGACATCCATGAGCTTTGTGTGTGAAATTGTACATGCATTCATATGCACACACACTCTCACACATACACACATCCCTCATCCTGAAGCCTGTTCACTGAATGCTGGACCAGTCACCTATCCGGTTTTGGTCCTCATTCACTTCTCCATCTTAGGTTGTTCTTACTAAGACAGGTGAGACCGAAATGATACCCAGACAAGCCACTGCAGCTTCGGTGAGTGGCACCCCGTGTGCCGGACCCTTACCACAGCACCGAGGGAGAGACAAAAGCCGGGGCTCACCGTGACCTGCCCGGTGTCTGGTGACCACAGCACTGGGTATGTAGTCTCTAGGCTGTACCTGAGCTGTCAGAGCTACAGCAAGGGATGCTCATGCCGTTCGCAACTGGGAGAAGTTGCTTCCAGCTGCCCGTGCTGAAACTGGACTGGAACCAGTGCTGTCAGCCTCTGCAGCAGGGCTGTCGCTCTGCCTCATCAGGAGGATCGCTGCCCTTCAGCCTCTCGCTGAGGACTTCGTGGTCCTCCCCAGGGAGGCTGGTTCCCTGGGGGCAGCCCCACTGACCTTGCATAGGCTGGGGTGGAAACACGGCGGGGAGACGGCTCTACTTACCGTCCTGGGGTTGGGGTGGACCCTCCTATGAGATGGGCAGCTCTTCCAGCGAACCCCGTACAATCCCAAAGCAAATCCAGCAGAAAGTCCCTCCGTCACCTGGCGAGCTCGCAGAGGATGTTAGTTGGCATAAGCTTGCTGGCGAGCTGGCCAGCTGGCTGTCCCGCACAGGGGGCTGAGGAGCTGTGCGCTTAGGTGGCAGCGTGGGAAAGGGGCTGTAATCCCCTGTAAATAATAAATAGGGGGAGAGAGAAAGCAAGCGAGAGGCGGGAGCGGCTGAGCGCAGGGCAGCGATGGCTGGGGGTACATCTGCGACGGCAGCAGCGCGCGCATGGGAACGCGCACCCACGGTGCTGAGGCATCACCCTGCCAGGCAGGCAGGGTCCGATCCGGAACGGCCAGAGGAAGGGGCTCGGGAGATCTTCATCTCTCTTACCCCATCCTGGAGAAAGAGCAGTCGCTAGCCTTCCGCCTCTGCATCTCCCTCCTCCCCCCCTTGCTCCCTTTCCTCTCCCGCTGAACGGGGTCAAGGGGATCGGGGGGGGCGAGGAGGTGCCGGGGTAGGGGGAGCTGCCCCAGCCCCTCGTGAGGCAGACTGGTCCGAGTCTCTGCGGCTGCGAGAGGAGCCGCCGAGCCGGACTGCCTCCTCCCCGCCTCCCTCCTGATGTGATGGCTGGTCACAATAAGCCCGGAGAGAAAGGCGGGCGAAGGGACGTGCCGCTGTGTCTGCTGCGTTTCCTATAGGGATGAGAAACCCTGCAGGGGAGAAACCGTGGGGCTTGGGAGCAGGAACTCCCTTCCCATCGGTGCTCCAGAGGCAGAGCAGGAGGCAGGGCACGTTGCACAGAGACTTCACCACACCGGGCTGGATGCACCCTGCCCCAGCTGAGTGCCCAAGCTGCTGTAACGCCTCCGTGCTTGGATGGAGCACATCCCGGCCTCTGCGTCCCTGGGCATTCGGGGAGAACTTGAGGGATGCTGGCAGGGGGACAGGGAATAGTTGTAGTGAGGGGAATGGGTGTGAGAGAGGTGCATTTACACCCGCAGTTTACTCCCCTGGGTTAGGTGAGCGGTGAGGAGAGTGTGGTCAGCCAGCATGCCCGGTACAAGGTGTTGCATGCACTTTCCCCTCACCGCAGTGGCAGGGGCATCCCCTGCCCATCGTGACGCTGCCCACTGGTGAAGGGGTGCGGGAAGGACCCAAATCCAAGCCAGTGCCTCTGCGAGGCGTCCCTGCTCTCCCGCAAGCTCCCGCAGCCTGCCCTGCCAAAGTCAAACCCCTTGCTTGCCTTTCTCCTGCTTGCTGAGAACCTCAGTAGCTAATGTTTGCAAAAATTACCACTTTGCTGATCCACTTTAGCTGCCTCTTCTGTGTGGTCCAGTAGCATAGGCAGGCTGCCTTTGGGTTTGGCTTTCTGTTATTTTTAATATGTCTTGAAGTTATTTTTTAAGTAACATTTTTAGCAGACTTTCTTAGACTGAATGGGGTAGCTCCACTGCTGGCTTGAGTGGGAAAATGGGAATACTTCAGAAACAGTGAGCGGGGAATGCAAACGGGCGGTACGGGCAGGGCTGTGCTGCTGCTCTGGCACGTTCTTTCATTGGAATCACAGTTTTTATTTAAACATCAGAGCGGCCACCATGAAAACAGGTTTTGAATGGCAAGGTACATCTTGATAAGCAGTCCACAGGATGTAATCTTGCAACTCTTTGTTACGCCTTTTTGTGATGCGGCAGGACAGAGAATTAAATCTTGAGAAAAGCTCCTTATGAGAACAGCATATGGATAATCAAAGAGACAAGCCAGGGAAGGCAGACAGAACGAGAGACAAGCAGAGGATGAGCTAATGAGGCAGACATGCTCAACAGAGGAATGAACAGGTGGAGGGGAAGGCTATTATCTCCATGCTGAATGGCAGCGTGCAACTCCTGAGAAAGCCGGCTGCGGCAGTGCAGCGGGTGCTGCTTGGGTTTGCAGGCAGACAGGGTGCCTGCTGCTGGGAAGCTGTGCACGGGTCTGGGTAGCTCGTCAGCACGATGTAGCAACAGCTCTATATGCAAGGCATGCAGCATTGCTCGGCCTCGTGTTTTATTTCATTGCTGGGAAACTACAGTCACCCAGGTTATTTGCACATTAGTAGGAATAAAACGATTAGCCATGGTCTCTTCAAGGACTTTACGGTTGTTGCTGTGCTGCACACCAGGGCCACTCGTAATTTCATGGACCTTGGATCTCTCTGCTCTTGCAGCATACACTTTGCCACCAAAGCAAAAAGTCTCATTAGCAACCAGTTATACTTTGGAGCAAGCAGAGCGGGGGTTAGTCCAGTTTTCTCCCTCTCATCTGAGCTGTGGAATCGTTGTTTTCCTCAAACTGAATCATTGCTTTCCTCCTTTTTCCCTGTCCTCACCAAAAGCCTAAAGGCACCCAGACAACCATTTGTTACTAGCACCGGGAGGCTGCTCGTGGCCTGTTTCTCCTGAGCTCACATATCTTCCTCAGGTCAATTAAATGCTTGCAATACTCATACTTCTTGCCAGGAGCTGCCAATCCAAGGTTAGTTATGTAGGTGTCAACTCTTCAAGTCTCGTAAAAACTATATGGCCTGGGTAATGCTCAGTCCCACTGACGTGGTCTGCTCTGATAAGGGGAATAGCTCTTTCCTAAGATGTTTTAAAGGACAACGATGAATTTATTTAAAGCTACGTACCAAATCAGACGTTGTGTGCCTCAATGGACTCAGCAGCACCAGCACCATTTGCCTTCTGTCGTGGACTGCTGATTTGTCTGTGAGGGCACCGTGCCAAGCTGCGCCTGTGATAGACCCGCTGGAGATGATGAATCTTCACCAGGGCTGGACTTTATCCTTTCTTTAGGTTCTTGGAAACAGATACAGATGAATCGCAACTGAGCGTTATGTCTTGTCCGGCTTATGCTCCGTGAGGCTTAGGCCAAGGCAGCTGTACAAAATAATTCCTTTCCCCCACTCATGGGCAGTCATATTCACCCTACAACAGGGAGGACTGGATAAGAAATATGCCCAGGAGTGGGATTCTGTAAGATATGCCAGCAATGGAAATGTGACAGGAAGGACACTGACACTGGTATAAAAGGCAGAGCTGCTGTAACATGGCTCAGATCCCAGCTGGTTCCAGGCTCTCTGTGCATGCTGCACGGAAATACACCATCGCATACTCCGGTTTTAATTCATACCCATCTGAATGAGAGCATCAAATCATACTGTTGACTTAAAAGCACTCGCACAGTTCATAGTGTGATTGAGGTTTAAAGGCTCCTAAGCGAGGTTCAGTCCCCTCCATGAAGCTCCTGCTAATTCAGAAGAAAATCTGCAGAAGCCAGCAATGCTTTATCCTCCAGATGTTGGCAGTTGTGAAAAAGGGCTCAAACTCCCCCTCTCCGTACTTCCTTTTCTCCCTCACTTCCACTGTATTTTCTATTTCAAGGTGCTGCTTGAGGCTGTAATTCCTGCAGAGCTCTTTGATTTGACTAGTTGACACACAGCCCTGCTGTTCCCCATCCCAGCACTGGGATGCACACGACTGCACTGGCTATTATCTGTGCTCGTAGGCAACCGACCCAGGGAACAGCTGCCTTATTCTGCCAGAGATCCTGCACGGTTTCTTCTGATGTGGAGCTATGCCTTACTTCAGGAACATGATGCTGGGAATAGGAGAGAAATTAAGCTGAGAAATTAGGACACACTTCATTAAGAAACACATGCACTTTTTCTTAGAGGAGCGTGCGCTAGGCTGGGGTGGGGTACCTAAGCAGTTCTAGCCTACACACTTCCATCAAGGGGCATTAATATTCTTCTTCTTTTGAGGTGGCTTAAAAAGAGTCTAAATCACTGTGTTCTCCCCTTGAGATGGGCAGGTTTTCAAATCCCTTCCTCACACTGCCCTACTTTTTTCTAACTGATACTGGGTTGTGTAGGAGATGAGCCTGGAGTGATCAGAAAAGTCCATTCTGGCTGGACAAATCCACAAAATACAAAGATGAAAGCTCACATGCTCTCTTTATTTTTTGTTTGTTTGTTTGTTTGTTGCTGTTGTTATTAAGCTGTTTGTAGCTCCAAGGTGTTTAGTGGGAGGGAGGTGTCAGTACCTCAGTACAGCAGTCGGTGTCTGCTTCTCTTCTACCTTGTTAAACCTCTGACTCTCACTTGACAGTCTGACTCAGCGCTTACCCGTCAATGCTTAACATTTGCACTTGGAAGCAGGTTGCAATTGCAATTCCATCCCATTACTTCGAGCAAATATTTACCCCTCCTTTCCTAACTTGTGTTTGTCTTTCTCTCTCTCACACACTCGTCTTTTCATCCTCCCCCCTTTTATTTCCCATAGCAGTGGGTGTGCAAATTAAGCTGGAGTTACTCCAACGCAAGTTTTGGATGGCCATGCAACAGGTAGGAGCACCAGCAATCATGCAGAGAGACAATTTAATGCTCTTCATGAGCTAGGTCAATGCTACGTTACATCATGTACGGTGGGCTTTAGTGAAATTCATATTAAAAGATTTCTGAAGTAGATTAGTTTGAAGTCACACATTTCTCTAATCCTTTGATGGCACTAATGCTGCGTGAGCCATGAGTCTGCTCCGCAAATGCTGTGTTGACAGTGTCAGCATCCCGGCGTGGCGTTAGCGCCGCCACATGCGACGCATTTAATTATGGAAATATGTTTGTGCTCATTCAGCCTTTCAGAAACCTCATGGAAATCTGAAATTTTGGGCACATGAGAAAAAAAAAAATCTACTGCCCTCTTTTATCATCTTGATAAGGGTAACGAAATGCTGCTAGCTTGCCAAAATAAAAATTATTTGCTCCAGGAATAAACTTTCAGTGTTGTGCTAATTTTGTACACTTGCTGGACCATGAGAAGTGGAATAATTAAATCAGCCCCCTGGTCTGAGAGGCAGGAAAGGTGAAACACTGTCCTTTTACCACCCAGGGGCTTTCCCCATAGGTTTTGCTTTTGGATAGAGGGAGACCAGTGCGACTGGAGCAGCACACAGCAGAAGCAGCTCTCTGTGGTCAGGAGAGGGAACAGCCAGAAGGTGGGGGCTGTGGAGACAGGGGACCGGGAGGATGCTCGCTGGGGCAGAGCACGTGTGAGGAACGGGAGCGTCCAGAGTGGCGGCAGGATGGGGCAGCCTGGCAGGTGGGAGGCAGAGGGACCTCATGTAAACATCGCCTGAGCTAAAAGACTTCTTTTTTAGCTTAAAGTTACAAATGCCCTGTGGGCCACACCCAGGCAGTTCTCACACAAACACACACGCTTGTTGCAGGTGTTAATTGAAACTGGGGATGCTTATTACAGAAGCCGAAAGGAGGCTTGTGCGCCAAGTGCCTGCACGCCATGGTCCTGAGAGGTGCTCATATGAAAAAAGCCTTTGCCTGGCTTCCCAGGCCGTGACCGCAGCCTGGCAGGGGGATGACTAACAGATTTTGTTTCCTCTCTCCCGCTGCCGCGCGTGCCGTGCTGCGCTGCTCTGGATGTCCACGCTGCACCTCCCGTCCCGCAGCCCAATGACAGTGATGTAAGTAGACACGGGCTGGGGCAGGGAGGCATCCCGGCATGCCTCGCCGCAGCTCCGCTTTACGACTGTGTGGTCTGTGTGCCAGCGCATGGTAGGCACTGTGCCTTGTCTGCAGTCACCGGAGACAGCCCAAGGCTGTCGTAGCCTGTACGTGTGAGCCCCCAAGCAGTAACGCTGGCTCGTTATGGCCGTAGTTCTCTGCTGATTGAAGGAAGGATCCCACCGGGGGTGAAGTCCAGAGCCACCGCTGTGTGTATGCCCAGGGACACACAACAACCCCGTGCTGTTTTGTGGAGAGGCAGGGGTGAGGCTGAGCTTGCATCTGTGGGCAAAGGGATGTTTTTAAACCATCATCCCTCGAGCCTCAGAGAGCTAGCTGGAGCTGGACCGTGAGTGATACTGCAAACGAACTTGACCATCACCAACCCTTTGAAATTGAGTGGAGGGATGGAAACCTGCAAACATTTAGTTTGTTCAGCAAAACTCAAGATGAGAAACAAACCCTAACTTAGAGTAATGGCTTTGTTGTGGTTTGAAATGGCAAATTCACCTCTTTGTATTGAGAATCATCCAGAAAGGGGGCTGGGGCTTCTGCGTAAGGACTTTGCAGAAAGAAAGGGCAGCTGGGGGAGAGCAGGCAGGCTGTGCCACGCGTCAGCATCCCCTGACCCTGGAAAACCTCTGGCAGGAAGGGGACCCCATGTACAGAAACGGCAACACCATGTCAGCTTCCTTTCCTCAGCTGCCAGTGAAAATAGCATTGAAAAATAACACAAAGAGACAGACACATGCAGCCACCGCAAACTCAGAACAATTATGAAATCAATAAGCACCTGAAGGGCTTTGTTACTCACCACTTAACCCCTCGTGTCCCCACCCGGTTCAGTGTTGTGAAACACATGTCAAATCCGGTACACAGAAATACGAAATGAAACAAGTGGACGGTGCCTGGGGCTACACAAGCACCATTCACATCCTATTTTATCATTACTTGTCCAGAGAATAAAGAAACCAACAGCAACAACAAAAAAAATCCCCGCCTGAGAGTAATCCCGATCTAAAATACCATGCCATGTATTTAGACCAGATACTGGCAGATGCTGAAATGCGTGCTGTTTTCTTGCCAGTGCACAGTAACTTCTGTTAGCACAGCCAGAGAGCTGGATGCTGCCCCCTTCCTTTACAAGCACCGTCTCTGCTCCAGGTGCATAGGTACCTCCCCGTGTGGGGGAGGCAGGAGCCTGCAGCAAAGGGGACACTGCTCAGAGGGGACACAGCGTGGGGACTGCGCACAGGCACTGACTCGCCAACGTGGGGCTGCTTCTTGTCTTGTTCAAAATGCCAGCTAACTTGTAGAGCTTTATGAGGTGCTGGTATGGAGACCTTTTGCTTAGCAGTCCCAAGGGGGAGACAGTAAGATGAGATCATGCCGTGATTTAATTCCTGCTTTTCCTTTCCAGTGCAGTGCCTTGGATGGTGCCTGTCCACTAAGCTGTCAGGATGACGTAAGTTGCCCAGATTTCTTCTCTATACCTGTGATGGGAATGATTGACCACCTGCTCGGTGGAGGTCTTTGTCTCCCCAGACATCAGGTGTTGCCTGTCATCTCACAAGATGTTGCACGGGTATGGTGGGACCTCATGCTGTTGAGACAAACCTGCAGTTTAGGTCTTTCCCTAGTAGTGGTGTCAACTGTGAGATACCTTATTATTAAAGAGGGGTGCTCTCCAAATATCCTGTCACTGCCCACAGGATGTGTCATCTCCCTGAATGTGCTCTGGAGTCTGCTAGCCCTGCATACAGCCATAGCAAGAGACCATCTCTGTCACAGCTAAATACCTCAGAATGGAGGCGGAGAGGGAAAAGCAAATGGTCCAAAGCCTGTGTTAGCTGAGTGATGGGATGAGGCATAGCGGTGCCAGGGCCGAGGCTGCGCACTTCACCCTGCAGACAGCAGCACACAGCAGAAGCTGCCGCAATGCTGTCCCTGATGTTGCTTCTCTTTCATCTCTGCAGATTCTGAGTTGCTTCCTCATTGATAATAACGGCTTTATACTCGTTTCCAAAAGACCTGCAGAGGTAAGAGAGCACAAGAAAAAGAGGGGAGGGTGGTTGGCGTGTTCCTGAATAACATGCCAGAGCTGGTAAAAACCAGTGAAGTCCAGTCGTGTGACAAAGGTGGCCAGGGTATGATGAAACTCAGCAGTGTGGTGAGGGAATGCCTCCAGGCATGGTGACAGCACGTCCTAGGTAAGGAAAGAGTGCGATGATAAGGAAGGAACTAGTCATACTATCTTCTTATCAGAAGCCAGGAAATCAAAACCCACTCCCTCACTGCAGATGCTACTGAAGATGATCTGAGGTGGCCCCAGGAGGCAGGCGTGCCCTGAAAGGGGCAGGGAGGGAAGCGGCACTTTCGAGCCCCAGCGAAGCTGAAACAGGCGCTCTGCAGCAAAGGAGGCCAAGGGGATGGTAACAGCGAAATGCCAAAGGCAAAAGTGAAAACGGCATCATTTAAACAAATGGGAAACAGGAGTATACCTAAAGAAGCGGGGGATTTACTGGACTTGTGGAGGTAAAAGGAGTAAGGAAAATGACTCAGAATATTAATACAAATATGAACAATAGAAGTTGCTTCCTTTTTTCCTGCTGCCAGTGCCTCCACGAGCAGTTCTGGAGAGCTCAAGGGGTGCAGTCTGTGATGTGACATCCTGTTCAGCTTGGGCAAAGTCAACATCACTGGCCACTGCATGGTTTAGCTATACTTTTCTGCTCTCTTGTAAATGCACCACAGACCTGTTCATTTCAAAATAATGAAATTCCATGAATTTGGATGTCAAAAAGCAACATGTGAGAACAGTATCATAAACTACAAAGCAGTAAGTCAACAGCAAGAGGGGGTTTATAGAAGAAATGGAAAATTAAGCATTTTGTTGCTAACAGAAGTATGGAATTTCATTGAAATTGCATCATACTAGAGTTATCAAATATAGTATGCATATTTCCAAAAGGCAGTGCATCTGATCACAGAAATTACTTACTTCAGGATGAAACAAACAGGTTGAAATGGCAATTAAAAATAAAATAATAAAACACCTGGTGGATGTGATTGGGACAAGCGGTGCAGCTTCTATAAAGGAAGAAAATCTGTTTTACCAGCTATAGTTCTTTGAAAGTGTCAGCAAAATCGTAGATAAGTGAGAATGAATGGCCTACCATATTTCAGTTTTTCAAAAAGCCTGTAGCAGAGTTCCTCACAAGAGGCTGTTCAAGAAGTTGTAGTTAAGAGTGGAACGTAAAGTAGTGTCATTGATCTCAAAGTAACTGGGACAGAAAAGAAAGAAAAGGAATAAAACAGGATTTTTAGAATGAAAATGTGTGAGTCTCATAGTCTCTCACCTGAACTCATCTTGGTTAGCATACTCATAATAGGCTGGCAAAAGAAAAATGTGAGATCGTGAATACTGAAGACACTACACAATAAGTTCAGAGAGGCCAAAATGAGGACTGCTGAGACTCACAAAATGAAGTGAATCTGCACCACAGTAGCACTAGGGGGTGATACAGACAGATATAAAGGGGGCACATTGCAAGGAATAACCAACCTCTTTTCTGTCAGGGACGTGATCTATCTGGCGCAGTGAATATTTCAGTAAAGGTGCCTGTTCAACGACTTGTTGTGCCAAAAAAAAAAAAAAAAATGCAAAGAAAACTTGAAAAATAAGGGAGGAAAATACTGCAAAGATGAAAGATGTATTGGCTCCCTACTCTGGGAAGCCAGGTCCTGCTATGTGCTCAGTATGGGTTGGTAGTCACTGTTTTGTCCACTGACCCCCATGGCACTTTCAAAGGAGCTCTACAGAGTCCTATCACGTGTCCATAGATAAAGGCAACTGCACCCTTTAGGTACCACGTCTACTGTTCGTCCTCAGCATCTGCCTCCTGGGTTCTATCTCTGTATTTTTCCTGCATCTTATGAAAACTGGGTTTTTCAAAAAGCCTGTCTCTGAAGGATCTGACTACCAGAAATATGACATTGTAGTGGATTTGCGTAAATTATAAACATCATCCACATGCCTCTCAGATCAGCCATTTGGGCAGGCACCAGAATTGTCATCTTCTCCAGCTGTTACCTCCCCTGACCTTGGAGAGTTCACCACTACTTTTCTTCCCAGATGACATTTTTATCTTGTTCCAGTTACTGCTTTTATTTCCCAGTGGCACCACGAGTGTCCAGACTCTTAAACCATGTAGGAAATTCAAAACAGCAGCAACATTAAATCAGTACCCTGTGTTTCATGGCCTTGTGAGCTGAATGATGCTGGATGGGACCACTTGCCATTCCCTGCCCTGTGGAGACCCTTTGGGATGGGGGACTGGCTCCCATAACCTCTGCCTGAAGGCAGGAGGAAACTTATCAACAGCCAGAAGCCAACACAGGAGAAAGAAGGGCCCAGGGTTTTCATGAGTAAGGAGCTGGAAGCTCCCCATGGGACTACTTGGGAAAGGATGGGTGAGCTCTTCATGCAGGCTCATCCCACAGCCAGACCATCGCAGAGGGAGTGAGGAGGTAACATCCACGGTCACAAGAAGCGTGGGAGAAAAGACCAGGCAAGCCAGGGCAGGGAGGAAGGGAAAGTAGAAGGGCTGCTAGATGATCTTTGAAGGTCTCTTCCAACCCAAGCCATTCCATGATCCTATGATTGTATGTGCACAGCCATTGCCCTGTGGCCGCCCCTGGGGTTGTGGCCACCTTTTGCTGCCAGCCAGGACTGACAGCTGAGGTGCAGCTGTGGAGCACATGTCTTGAGCTCCCTCCGCCTGCTGCAGCCAGATGTCCCCTGCTCACAAAACGTCTTGAGGACTGCTGCCTTCTCCCTGGGGCATCTTGCCAGGTATTTCTGCAAGCTCTGCCCGGGTGGGTCTCCAGGGACAAGGGGCAGGGTGGCAGCTGGAAGACCAAGATCCCACCGGCCTGAGTGGAGTTTGTGGAAAATCAAGTGCTGGCTTTGTCTGAGCCATGAGGAGGCTGCCCGCTCTCTTTCCTGTGCTCTCAGCTGCATGGGGACGTGACACGTGTGTCACAAAGGATGTCAGAGGTGACGCTTTGTGCTGTGAACCTCTGAAATCGCCAGGGCCTGTGGAAACCTGCCCAGAGCTGGGAGTAAGGAGAAACGCGGCAGAGGGACGCTTGGGAGAGCAGCAACCAGTCCCTGGAGGCAGAAGGCTGCAACAGGAGCTGCTTTGCAAGACCTTGCTTCAGAAGAGAACCGCTTTGGTTTACGCCGAGTGGTGCCTTCACGCGTTACCGCCTGCACGGAGCACCCGACGCAGCGCCAGCCTCGGGCGTCTGCTCCTGTGCTAAAGGCCAGTTTGCTGATGCTTTTCTGAACACAGTCCCTCGCCTTGCTCTCCGTGATGCTGACATCTCCTCATGCCTGTGCGTACGGGAATGATGTCCTGCTGCCAGAAATTCAGTCAGACGTCTGCATCTCCGGACAGGGCGGGCCCCATCTGCAGTCCCGCAGTGGCCCTCTGTCTTTGCCACAGCAGCAGATTGTGCTGTGCCAAACCCCACCGCTCCGGCTCCTGCTGTGGCTGCAGACTGGTATTAACTGGCAGCAGGTGGCCTCCTAAGCACCACAATCAGACTGAAAGAGCGAGAGGGGTGAGGAAAGCTAGCATTTGCTCAGGTACCTTCAGCTATGTCTGGGACAATTAAAATCCAAATGCTTGAAGGGGAGTTGGTGTTACATACCGATCTATGCAGTGAAACGCCTTCTAAAGCCTGTTGGGAAGAGGTTCATAACCATGTCACACTACTGGTAGATGATTACCATATGATCTTAAGTAAATTTGCCTAAGTTTGGGGGTTTTGTTTTAGTGGAAATACCCCACTCAAAAAAATGAAGTCATCTGTCATTTGCTAATGCATGCTAAACAACTGGGGGCCTATCAAAGGAAAAGTAAAATGTCCCCGCAAACTGCAGGGCCGGTTCCATCACATATAGGAGCTATTTGCTGTGTCAAGCCCCATGAACCAGGAAGAGACAGAGGACAGCTCATATCTTCATTTTTATTACTTACGAGTATTTTATTTACTCGCTTGTAAGCAAAGCAGTGGACTTGCCAGATTCTGAGCATTTTTGTAAAGGATTTGTCATGATTTAGTAATCAGGAAAGCCAGAACTGTTATTTGTTTGAAGAAGTCTCTAGAGCAGTGGTTCCTGGATCTGGGGTTGGGACGGTATTTGAGGTTATTGACTCCAAAACATAAATGGGACCAGAGGGCCACAAGCTCCACTTTTAATCCAGGCATGCAAGTGGGATTTGGGGACTGTCATCCCTGAAATGCAACTTGCACAGTGGTGGAGCCTGTGCAGCAGCCCTGGCTGTGCTGGTGCAAGCTGAAGGGAACGATAGGTTTGTGCCAGGTTCTTTGGGTCACTGCACACTCAGAACTTGCACAGCAGGCAGTTGCAAAATTTCTTTTGCTACCTGAAGAAGCCTGTGCTGTGCAGTTAGGCGTGGTGAGGCAGCAGCATGGGGTGGCTGGGCGGCAGGTCCAGAGACCATGGCTGCACAGAACCCACAGGAGCATCCAGGCCCCGAGTGAATCAACGTGCCCGGGTCGCTGCGGCTTCGGAGTCCGCCTTTGTCTGAGGGACTGAGCAAGGCCGAATCACTTCCACGTGCAGTAGGAATGGTGCAAGATGTCCAGCTGGCGGTGGGGGAAGCCGTCCCTCAAACTGCCGAAGGACAAAGCTAAGCGCTGCCTCCTTATAAAGCACGTGTGGTGTATAGCAGGCCTCCAGACAGACTGGATTACCTGGAGCAGGAGAGAAATTTTACTTTAGACTTGGAAATTTTACTCCTGACAGTTTACGCTGTTTTTTTTCCTTTCTTGTGCTTGCAGACTGGAAAATTCCTTGGTGCAGTCGATGGCTCAGTAATGACCCAGCTGCTGAACATGGGCATGTTCAGGAGGTAAGCGGGGGTCCCTGCTCCACACTTCTCCTTTCTTAGCTGGCGTGCGTCTCAGAGCACGTCAGGCTCTTGTAAGCAGCCCCACTGAGCAGGGCAGGACACGCAAGCAGGCGCATGTGGCTCTTTATTTGCTTCCAGAGCTCCTTGAGCTCGCCCCCTCCCCTGACGTGTTCAGCCATCGTCCCCTCATCGTTCTCCTCATCTCCTGCTCCTCCACCTGCTCGAAGCACCGAGCCATACAGTAACTCCCAGTCTCGGTGTTGCCTGCGAGCAGCTGCTCCTCTGCCTTTTTTAGGGCAAGGTGCTATGGGAAACACTTCTTGGCATTTTGGGTGAGTGCATTTCCATCCCTCATGCCGCTTGGAAAGCCTTTCCATGAGAGGCTGCCTGAGAGGCCCCCGGTGGTGGCATTGCAGTTGGCTGAGAACATTTCTCTCTCTCCTAAAATACCTCTGGTCGTCTCACTCCGCTCCTCTAGCACATGTCAAAAGACAATTCAGATTTTCGGTGGCTTGAAAGCAGGAACTAGGGAGACATGAGGTAGATACAATGATAATTCTCCAGCTTCAGACTCTCCTTTACTCATCACCTGTAATTAGGGACACATTTCCTCCTGTACTGACCCAGTTACATTAATCCGGAGCCTGTATTTTTCAGTTTTCACAGTCCAGGCCTGGCCAAACAGCAAAGACACATTTCAGCAGGCCACTGAAATGGTTTTAGTTCTTCCGCACAGAAACTTTTTTGTAGAATGAGGCCCAAGTAGGAAAAAGTAGCGCAGGCTGGCATGGGTGCCCCTTAGGTGGTTGCATTACTTGCTTTTGACTGCTTGCTTGTTTTGTTTTCATTATAGGGTGACCATGTATGACTATCAAGCGATGTGTAAGATACCCCACCACCACCACAGTGGTGCCCGACCGCTGCTCAGTGTACGTATCTCTCTGCACACAGCCCTGGGATTGTCTGTGGAGGCTTTCTCTTAGGACATCTCCAACACTGTGGTGTAGCATATTCCCCACAAGAACTGTTTGCTTCCAAGTGCTGGGAATGTCCAAACTTATCTGAGGCAGATTTCTGAGGCAGTGATGGCCGCTGACAGTGGTTTTCAATTTGGCTTCTTATTGGCATGTAGGATCTTACTGAAAATTGGAAGCACCGGGGAGAGGACAGGAACCATACTATGCCAGGCTTCTTCTATAAGCTGCAACACCAGCTTGCAGCTGAAATCAGCAGGAATATTTTCACAGGGCAGAATTTTACTCAGCAGCCCAAAAGGGAGAGTTGCTCTGAGAGTGAACGGAGCATCTGGGAGAAAGTTGTCAGCCTCTCAGAGAAGTGTGATTGGGCTGGGCGTAACAGAAGGAGGGGTCAAAGCTGCTGAGAAGAGCTGGTAGCCCAGAGAACAAACTATCAAAGGGGATGGTTTTGCCAGCACCCACATGCAGCCTGTCTTTAGTCTGATATGAATTGATAATCTATTCCCACTCTACCTTACTAACCTGGCCTCAATCAGGCAGAACTAAGTAATTGATCAAAACTCAGTCCAAATCAAACCAGTTAAAGCAAACCTAAACAGAGATCTGTTTATTATTGTTAGGATCATTTTTTGACTCTTTAAAATGTGTTGTCCTGGAAATACATCTTATGGCATGACATTGTCATTTTTTTTTTCTAGTAAAAGAATTTTCAACAAGATATTCCTTTTTAATAATGTTTTACGTTTTTTAACAATATGTCAGTTTTGGCAACAGCTATACTGAATCTCAATAGATAAAATAATGTGATTGTAGTGAAAATTATTTGCTTGATCATATCCTTGAGAATTTTGGTTACCAAAAGAAATGTCAAAAAATACGAGCTGCCAAAAACAGGTGAATTGAGACTAAAAGGGTGAACTTCCAAACATCATCTCCCTCCTCACTCTTATAGCTAAATCCTCACAAAGGAAGAAGAAAAGTCCATTTTTACGTATACATCGTTCAGAGGAAAAGTCGGTCAAATCCCCAACCATTTTACTATTTGCTGAGTTATTTTGGTTGAAGATAAGCCAGTTAGCAGTATTTGAACATTTTCTTGTGTCCTGTGACTGCTGCATGTGTTTTGGGTTTGAGGACGTGGGAGTGATTTGTGAGAGGGAGAGTTGAAACTTAGACATGGTTACCATGAAGAGAAGAACCAGCAGGATCCTCTGCAGAGTAATTGGCCCTGGGACGATGCTGGATTTCCAATTTGTAGCTGAGAAGAAGAAAGATGATAAAAGGCATGCCATCTTGAGGAAAAGCTGGATGAAAGCACAATTAAGCATAATCAATCAATAGCAGATAACACTAACTCCTGGCCAATGCTGTAGCTTGTCCCAGAAACACCACTTGCAATTGGAATATAAAAGCATCCTAGACTGGTGGTGTCCCATTTAGCTGTATTTCTCTCCTGCTCTGAGCTCCCGAGGTCATCCATACTGGCGAGAACGCATCAAGCAATTACATCTTCAAAGTCCTTCACACATTTGTGATAAACTCCCTGACCCTGACTGGGAGGGGTGAGAAGATATTATTAGCAGCAAGGCGGCTCCACTGGCTTTTGATGTATTTTGAGCATTTTCCAGTGATGCCCAGACCTTGAATTTCCAGCATGTCTTCAGGAGCTCTGAGCAGTGGAGGGAATTGGTCTGAAACGTGGGGTCCTGTGTAACAATTATAAACTCTCTGACCAGGTCCTTATGGTGTTTCTTATTTCTTCTTTTGTTCTCCAGCCAATTTATGCCTTTCTAGCTGCAGTGAAATGGCTGATAAGTGATTTCTTCATGTGAGTACAAAAAGATACGGGTACTTGGGAGGCTCAGACCAGCCAGGGTGAGAGCTGAGAAGCCCATGAGCAGAGGCCCCCGCGTAGGACATTGCTGTCAGCCTTTATGTGACATGCAGCCCAGTGCCTCGCTCCCACGAGCCAGAAAGCTATTACTATTCCCATTTCGCAAACACAGAGGCAGAGGCCCTGAGCGGGTCTGGGACTTACCTGAAGTCACTCAGTACAAAGTGGCAGAGTCAGAAATAGGACTTGGGTCTCTGCAGGTCCCTCGTAGGTCCTTGATACTAAGGCCTCCTCCCTGTCTCATTTGCCCGTGATACATGAATCCTCCGCAGGGGTGAGGGCTGCCAGGAGGAAGCCAGGAAGCTCAGATCTGAGTGGCAGGTGAGGGAGAAGAGAGGGGAGGCGAGGGGATGCCTTGGATCAAGCTCTGGATTCAGGCTCAGCTCAAACTGTTGAGGGGAATAAGAGTTCAAACTCAAATTAGGATCAAGCTCAAATTAGAACCAAGCTCAAATTAGGACCAAGGCTGCTCAGCTTGCTGGGCCCAGGCTGAAACCCTGACCCTGAACGTGCCAGCCGGAGAGGCAGAAAAGACCCAGATCCTGGGCCTTGAGCTTACTGACACAGCATAATTCAAAGTGGCCTGCACCTAAGTCCGTGTTGCCACAGTGCCAGCTCCCTACGAGCTGCCCATGCCCAGTCCTCGGGTGGGTCTACAGCGACTGGATCCAGCCTCAGCCTCCAGGGCTGCCACATTCATCCCTTCACTGGTGAGGTCCCCACACAGTGTGTCCTTCAGGAAAAAGCCTGCTCAATTATTCCACAGTATAGATCCCACGATACAGAGCTATACTGGAACACATGGAGCAACCAACCAAAAAAAAAAAAAACAACCTCAGACTTCCACTGCCAGAAAATCCACAGTAAACATTTTAGAGCTGATATTTGCTGGGCCACAGAGCCATCTCGCTGACACCTGCATCCTTCCAGGCTGCTGAAAAAGCGTCCTCTGTTCTTGCTCTTTTGACAGCTTCCTTTTGGAGTTTAACATGAGTAGCTTCTGGCACTCAGACAACTTGGCAGACGGTGAGTACACAGGAGTCCAGCCACCCCATAGCAAGTGAGTGTCACAGCTGCTGGTGGCAGCAGAAGCTGTATGAGGAAGCCGAACCTTGTGTGAGAAGCCACCATCCCATCATGTCTCCCTCTGTGGACACTGGAAGCTGGCTTCCAGGTCCCAACACCATCCACCTCTCTCCCGTCCCTGTTTCAAGCTGCCCAAGCACCAGGGCTGTCAGGGGGAAGCCTGTGCAGCTCAGAGCTTGTTTTCTTCAGCGTAACTGCAGTGACATCGGGGAGGTTTTTCTTTCCAAGCACCCCCACCCTATATGCATGTCCATCAGCTGCAAAGCCCGTCAATTGGAAAGACTTCCAGTCTTTCATGACAGTGGCCTGTGGGACAGGACAGAGCTGGGCTGGAGCAGCAGGCTTTGCAGAGCTAGCTGGAAAGAGTGTAAGGTTCAGCCAAGAACAACTTCCTTGCATTCCTTTCTTCAACCATCCTGTTGAGTTGTGCTGGATGGCTCAGATAACACATTGAGGGTCTTTGCTTTCCCACTGGACTCTCTCTGGGAGGCAGAAGGTACTGGCACATGGTAACGCACAGCTGCTGAGTGCAGCAGAGGAAGCAGAGGGGTATGGGTTTGGGTCAAAATCCAGTGATCTGCCCTGTAGCTACCATGCTGCCTGCTCAAAACATCCTGGGAGCCTTGGTGGTCCCTGCTCCTACATGCAAGGGACATCAATGAGGTGACCCTAAGGGACAGGTGAGGAGTGCACATCCACACAGCAGTGTAGTTGCTGTTATTGCTTCCTCGCTAATTAGTCAGCACTAATGGTACTTTGAGCAGAGATAAAGGAGCCTTCCCTGCTAACTTTGGGGCTGAGTCCTCTGCCCTGAGCTCTCCTGGTGTAACAGGGAACCACTCGTTTTCAGAAAGCAAAATGTCCTTCTAGTCAGAGAACCAGCCCAGTGTCTGGGTGCTGTCAGTCCCACTTACCTCCTCCAAAGAGGATCTCCAGACATGGCAATAGGAGTTTCAGATCTCCCCTGTGCAGCGCTGGATGCTGCTTAACTTGCATCAGGATGAAGGGAGTGTCCTCATGCAGAAATCAGTGAGGAAGAGTCAGATGAGCAAGTACAGCACTTCCAGCAGTGCAGGAGGGACACAGACAGGCCTGATGTTCCTGCAGAGAGCTGTTACAGACGCTAAATGGCTGCAATTTGATTTAATTTTTGCTTGAGGAGTTGTGAGGGGAAAGGGAGGGGGTTCTTTCTGCTGCACTACTCATCACCATTTCCTTTTGTGCTTTCTTCATCTCTCTTGCATCACCTCCATGCCTGCTGTGTGCAAATTCATCTCTGCGCTGTGCTGCCATCATGTGAAACTATGTGGCTCCATCTTCATTGTGTGTGTGTGTGCGTGCCACTCTTCCAGCCAAGGCTGTCTTCCATCACTGTAAGTAGAACCACTGCATAGCAAAAAGAGGAGGATCTAGCTAGAAATCCCAGTTTAGGAATGACAATTTTCCACCTTTTGGACAACGGGGAACTTGCAGAAGGGTGTCACAGTCGCATGGCAGTGCCTGGCTCTGTTTCCCTGCACTGCAAAGATTCAAGCAATGCTCTTGCTGGTTTAGCTGGCTGAGCTGGTGATTGAAGGGCTGCCACTGAGAAGTCAACACAAGAAGGGACACAGCAGCCTCCTCAGGGACTGCAGGCACAGACAAAACCATCACTCATGACTATAGCACAGATGGGCTCTTTCTTAGCCACTGTAACGTGGTTTGTCCTTCACTCTGGCGCCCAGCTGCCCCCGTCTTTTCAGGCATTACACCGATACCAAAACCAACTTGTGCCTTCTTGCAGAAAAATCTATATGGGTTTTGTAGTCTTCAGATATTAAGAGGCAATTTAAGTCTTCTTTTCCACACCCCATGGTTTAGCTCCTTCTGATGAATGCCAGCCCAGCTTCAGGATAATGCAAAATCACTTTCAAGCAGTTTAACTGATAAGTATGTGCTCTAGCTCATAAATCCACTCTTGCAGGCAAGCTAGAAATCCCTCCAGACAGAGTCCAGACTGTGGCTGTGTTTGTATCTCACTGCTTCCATATCTAGCTTGTGTTCGCTGGTTTGCTCTCTGCCCAGCAAGACGTATGTGTGAGACAGAGATAGAGAAATAGAGACAGTTGGAATGTGCCTCGCTGTGTGAAGAAGAGGAAGAGGAGGAGAGTGTGGCTGTGGATGAAAAACTGAGGGTCCACGTGTGGGGGAGGGAGTGGCAGTGTGGAAGGAAACTATTGGGCTGGAAGGAATGGGTTGCACGTGTTGTTAAGAACAAGCTGAAGATTTTTGCCAGGGATGTTAACATTTTCTTGACTGCCTGCCAAGGCTGGTGAATGCAAAACGTATGGAGAAGAGGAGACATTTTCAGAGAAAGAAATTGAGTATACATTTATTCAGGGTTACGTACAGAGGAATTAACTGTTGGGGATCTAATGTTCACCCCTGCTCAGTGTGCACCTCTGGCTCTTTAACACTGGTCCTATTTCTGCTTCCCAAATTCTTGTGCTTTCTGGGAAGGCGAAGCTTGCCATTGGAGTATGGGCATGATTGATTCAGACTGCACTACTCATGCAAATCTGCTTCTCAGAGGTGGTGAGAAGACATGTTTGCTTCCACAGATTTTTCACTGCGCTCAGCATCTCATTCCCCTCCATGTTTGTAAGGGCTTCTGCTTTTATGGACATTGCCACAGATTTGAAGGCCTTTAATTAAGCCAAAAATACTTCCAGCCAAGGCATGCAGCCTAGAAAGGAATATTTCTAGAATTCTGGAGCTCAGAAAAGTTTCTTTCTGACTGCATGCTAATGTACAGAGGATATTTTACAAGCGAATCGATTAAATTCTGTGTTTTGTATTTGTAAGTAAGTGACAGATTTTGTCTCATTCGTACCAGAGTAAATCCACTGACTTGGGTGCAGATATTCATGATTTATGATGGTGGGAAAGAGTTCACAATCTAGGCTGCACAGTTCACAGCAAGGAGCAGCGGCTGCCTTTGCTACTCAGAAGGATTGGTTGCCAACTGTCTGACAAAGTCTTTCTGGAAGTGCAGATGGTAGCAATGACAGCCAGGAATTAACTCACGCTTTGCTATAAAGTTTGCAATTTGTTATCAGCTCCTCCAACTGTTTACTAATCCCTGACCACCAGACTCTCAGAGCTGCTGATAACGTTTTGATGTCCAGCCTGTGCACGCGGAGGCTCAGCCCCAGTGTGCTGCTGATGGTGTACATGCTGCCGGGTTCCTCTGAGCTCCCAAATACTGCTGCAGCTGCATTGCTTCCAGGCAAATTAAGTGGCAGTAGGCTTAAGCATAATCTCTGTCTCAGGTCTTGTCTCCGTGCAGAAGTCAGGGATTTTAAAGTGGCTTATTTTCATTTAGCCTGTGCCAAGAAACTGATTTAAGATGGTCTGTGCGGGAGGTGTGTGCCAATTTAACACAGCTTAAAAGTACAGCTTAGCGCACGTGATGAGGTTAACCCAGAGCAAGTGAAATTGCCGACGTCCGTGAAAGGCTGCAGACAGAAATGCAGCGCCTGGTAGCGACTCAGCCCATGCTGCCAGGGGCTGCAGTGCCCCGGCAGGGGCCGACCCTGTGCGCTTCCTGTCGCTTACCTCTAGTCCTGTGTGGGAGCAGAGCAGACCTGGTGCAGATGTGTGCAGGTCGGGCCCGCGAGCGGTGCTGGGCTGGCCGAGGCTCCAGGTGTGTCCTGGCCATGGGTTGGACATCTTCTTCAGTTGCCTTTCCCATTAAGGTCCCATCTCCAAGCCCATCAAGTCCGGCACGACAGACAGATTCAGCACTCCTTCCACCTCATATTTTGCAACCATGGGGTCTGATTCACCCCCTCTCTGCGCCCCATCCTTCTCACTGCTGATTTTGATGTTGCTTTAATTCCATCCACTTTTAATGACACTGCACCAATAAGCTGAAGCTAATGGAGAATGAAATGCTTTGTTGGGGATGGGGGAAAAATGAGGACCTGGTGAAGTCTAAGTTTTGTCAGGACCCTGACTTGAGCAGTATGATAAATTCTGGCAGGTTGCTGTGCACCTTTATCAGGACCTTTATCAGGTCACCTGTGCAGTTGTCACAGCTGTTCTTCTAAGCAAGAAACATCACAGTCTGTCTCAAAAGATGTCCGCTGCTGAGACAGCCCTGGTCAGCACTGTGATGCAAATCCAGAGGATAACACAGCAGGACCTTGATAGTTCATGCCTCAGGGACAAATGTGGGGTCTTGCCACACGCGTGTCCCTAAGAAGGTCTGTGCCTATGATAGTCTGGCCACAGGTTATAGAGTTGAAGAGGTATTTTCCCAGCCACTAGTACATCGAAGTAAGGCTGAAGAAAAGGGCTTCTGCTCCAGTCTTCACACTCCTTTAGTCCTTCAGGGACCTAACTGGCCCGTTTATGGTCACCTGCTCCGTAGCTGCTCTGAGCTGGCAAGTGCTGGTAGCTTTTGTCATCAAAGCATGAATGGAGATATTGTGAGGAGTGCTGAATCTCGATGCTGAACTCAAGCCCTGTGTGCTTCTGGATCTGGGAAAAATGAACCTAAACAAGGTGCTGAGAGGTGGTTCCCACAGCCTGAAAGGATTTAAGTAGGAGGCTGCCTTGTGGGGGACATTTTCAGAGAGATCAGGAGAAAAGCACAAGGCAGAGCTATGGGGTCTCTGTGCTGCAGGGAGGTGTTTAAATCCCCATCAGATTCACCTGGGGAGGGCACTGACTGATTAAAGCCTCTGCAGCCGCATTTTTCTATAAATCTTCCGTGCGGCAGCTGCTAGGGATGAGCTGGTCGTCTCCAGGTCAGGAGGGCTCTCCTCCCTGCCCGTCCCGCTGGCAGGGCTGCCTGCAGCCCCTGTGCTTGGGGGCTCTGAAGCGAGTCCTTTGTGCCCAGCCCCAAAGCTGAAGTGGAAACCACGTCTCACTCTTGCTGTTGTCTGAGCCGCAGCCACTTCTTCCCTAGCAACAAAGCCTCACATTTCGATCGGAGACATTCCCCTGTGTGCCACTGAGGCAGGAGCTAGCTTTGCTACCTCTGACTGCAGAAAATAATTGCCAGGCGAGGAAGACTTTGCTGAATAACTAGGAAGGATGCCCTTGCTTCTGTAGGGAGGCTCAGCGAGGCAGTTCGGCTCACCCTCATCCCAAAATTAGCGTGGGAGTCCCACAGAGTGTGACGGGGGAGCGGCGAGCCAGCATCTCTGCCTCTACAGAGGATGCTTCCCTGCCGGAGCCAGCCCCGCGCGCTCACCAAGGCTCGGCTGGTCCTTCACAGCCACCTTCTGCTCCCCTGTGGTCGCAGGCCAGCTCTGTTTGCTGGCAGTGTTTTCTTTTTAATGATGCGACACGTATTCAGCCCCTGCTACAGGCTCGCTCTGAAGCACCAGAGGACTCAGAAAGGGTCGGAGGTTGATGGAGAACGTGGAAACGCGCGAGCTTGCGTGAAGTCACAGACCGGCTTTAGAAAGGCTGGCAGGCCTCATCGGGGAGTGGGGCCACCCCCGTCTGTAGCGTTTGGGATGGACCTCCTGTGTGCCCCCCGAACACCCGCAGACACAGGGGGTCCCCGCCAGTGCAGCTCCCCAAGCACAGGCCCTGAGGACCGGGCCAGTCGCAGCTTGGACCCCACGTGTACAAAAATACGTGAGCCAGGGCCGGGGCAGGCAGGAGGGTCTCCGCCAAGGCAGCGGGTTTGGTAGAGCCCGCTGCGGCCCCTCGCCCCGTTTTCCGCAGGGCGAAGCGATGGGGCGTAGCGGGAGCATCCCTCGCACAGGCTGGCTTTCCCACACCACCTAGTGGGAGCCGGGATCGCTGCAGAGCTCGGTGGCGCAGCCTCGCTGCTCCTCGGCCCTCTCCTCTGGTAGGCACCTGCCCCTGGCCGCGCTCAGAGGGGGCCGGGGCCCTGCTCCACCCGGGGCCGCCAGTGCTGAAGTCCCAGATCTCAACGCCGACCTCTCCCTTGCGGCCCCCTGACCTTGTCTGTCCTTGTCTCGCCTCCTTCCCGCCGCAGCTCACAAGCACAAGAAGCACGACACCCTGCAGCCCTGCGACACGGAGTACCCCGTCTTCGTGTACGAGCCGGCCATCAGGGAGACCAACGGGCTGATCGAGTGCGGGGATTGCCAAAAGTAAGAACCACAGCTTCCCATTCCTGTGGGCGCCATCCCCAGGTCACGCTGGCACCAGAGCCTGGCCACAGCGGTGACGGCGACAGCCCGGGAAGAGCCTGCAGCGGGAGCCACGCCGAGCCTGTCCCCGGGGCCGGGCCGCTGCATGGGCAGCACGGAGCAGGAGCGGCCGCTTACAACTTCTCGAGAGAGGAGAGGGAACTAAAGCCATCTGCTAACAAGCAGAGGTGGCTGCAGGAGGAGGGAGAGGGCATTTAAAAAAAGAAAGTCTCTTTCCATTCCGCAGATTTCAGAAAGGAACTTTGCTGGTTTTTCACATTTCTGGCAAAAGTTTTCTCCTTAGAAGATTTTCCTTTTTACAATGCTTTCAGTTTTCCTTTCCCCTTTTTATTTTCCCTCTCTTCTGTTTTTCTACAGAAAAAAAAAAAAGGAGGGATTGGGGGAAAAAAAATAAGAAATGTTAAACCAAAAGAAAGCGAAACATGGTTACCCTTTTTTACTTTCCATTTTCATTTTAAGAGAATGAGCAGTTAAAAATAACAGAAAAGTCCTTGTGAGAAGAGGCCGTTTTGAGCAGTTGTGTAGCCCCATCAGTAATCACGTGTGGAAGGGTGAAAGGAGGATGAATTTCCACTGGTCCGGCTTTTCCTAACGTGCTGTTACATAGACCGGCACAGAGGGGGCCAAACAGATCTGACTGGAATCCCTCATAAAGAAAAGAAAAGCCTTCCCTGACTTCAGTCTTGGACCGACTGCAGGAAAGAATTAGAGGTCAGGAAAACAGCCCGTGCTAGTAAGCGCAGCTTTATGAAAAACAGGCCTTGCCCCGCGCTGTCTGAGGGCAGAGTGCGGATTTGGTGACAGAGGGCGTTGAGCCGAAGGAGCTGAGTGCCCCAAGCAGACCTCTTTGTGCCTCACGCTGTCCCTGCACAAACCACCGCTCCACGGGCGCCCCGGCTCGCCTCTCCTTGCTGCGGGGCCCAGATGGGAGCCTTGCCCCAGCAGGGACGCGGTGTGATTCATGTTACTTCTGGAGGTGAATAGGAAGAACCCTGGAAGCTAGAAGGAGAGGCTGGGTGGTGGGCAACCAGGGAAACCAGGCAGCTCTCCAGAGTGGTGGGGTTGGTCAGGGCATCCTCACAAACCTGTATGCCCGCAGCCTGACCCAGAAGCCCTGTTCCTTAGCTGAGAGCAGGAACGGGAGAGACACGGACGGGGCATCGGGCAGGGGGTGACGCGAGCTGGTGAGGTGCCAGTGTGCAACCACGCGGCCACAGGCACACGCAGTCTCCCGTGCGCAGAGCCACGCCTGAGCTGCCCGCGCATGCTCGCGGTCATGCACAGTCATGCACAAAGCCACGTGCGGCCGAGACACGTGGCTGCCCTTCTGCCCTGCCCACACAAGCCCTCCAGCTCCTGCACAGCTTGCTGTCCCTCGTGCAAGCCCTGACGTGGGTGTCCTCAGGCAGACGCTTGCATCCAGGCACATCCTCACCTGCACGTGCCCATGCTTGTCACCAGACCTTTCTGCTTGTCCCACGGGGAGGGGAAGGGACAGATGAACTTGTGGCTGCAAACTGAAGCTTTTGCAGGAAGACTAAGCACCAGCTGGTCAGTCCCATCACACAGGTGTAACGCGTGACGTTACTGGGATCTCACTCAAGTAACATGACATTTAGCAGAACTCTGCCCCTTGAGGACCACAGAGTACACGCATCCCCACATTGTGTAGGCACATGCGTAAATACACGTTGGCTGGGCGTTGGCACACCTCCACGCGAGGCCAGGTCTTCTCAGACGCGCTCCTCTGAGATGTGCTGCCCCATTCCAGTGTGCCTGCCTGTGCCTGGGCAGGGGCGCTGGTGGGTTTTGCTTGGGTTTTGGTCAGTTGGGTTTTGGTTCTGGTTCTGGCTTTTGTGCTGTGTGGCATTAGTTGTATAGCTGAGCCAGCTGGGTGCTTTCTGAGGACAAGAAGGTGTGCTCTCTGCTCCTCTCCTGCCTTCTGCTGACACCCCTTTCCAAGCTTCTCTGTTTCCTCTGGCCTTCCTTGCTAGGGCAAACAGGGCCAAGCGATGCCGGGGCCGTGCAGGGGAGGGCTGAGATTTCTCTGGTGCACTCTTTTCTTCACAGGATGTTTGTGGCACAGCAGATTGCCAGCAGCAACCTGCTGCTCCTTGTCACAGATGCCGCCTGCGACTGCAGCATCTTCCCACCTGTCCTGCTGGATGCGAAAGAAGTCAAATATATCCTTCTGCATGCCTTTGGGCTCTGGGTTTGCTAGGGTGGAAAACCTGCTCCAGTGGCAGTTCCCATGGGGAAAGGAATGGAGGGCATGGTCCGGCTTGTGGGCCAGCCAGGGAGGCAGGGGAACAGAGCTGGTGTGGTGGACAGGAGGCAACAGTCGTGCCACTGGAGACCAGCCTCCTGCAGCCCCCAACATGCTGCCTGGCAGGGCTGTGGGGATGGGGATGGAGCTGGGGAGGCCTCGAGGTCCCCAGTGGTGACAAGCCAGGGCTGTCCCCGCAGTCTGCAGTGCCCTGGGGCAGGAGCAGGGGCAGGGAAGCAGGGCCGTGCCCCAGCCATGCTGTCAGATGGGTGTACAAGCGTCCCCATCTCTCAGTCCTCCTACGTGCAGGGACGTGGTGCAGCTCGGCACTGTGCGGCTGAGCCCCCTCCATGCATTTTTGCCATTTTTAGCTGCCGGTCATTCCTTGCCTTCTTCTGGCACAGCAGCATCTCCAGCCTGTGCACCTGCAGCATCGCAGCTGGGAGGTGGCTGCCCGTCCCTGGTCCTCCCCTGTGCGAGTGCACCCAAGGGAATTGCCCCAGGGCCCCATCACTGTCTGCGGCACTCATGCCCCTTCCTTCTCCCCTGCCCGTGTCCTTAACAGCCCCGCACATAACGCCTCAGTGAAGTGTGACCGGATGCGCTCCCAGAAGCTGAGGCGGCGACCGGACACGTGCCACGCGTTTCACCCCGAGGTACGGCCGTCGGGCTTGGTGGCAGGCGCACGGCTGGGCTTTCCCGCAGCCCTAGGCACTGTGGCCACGCACACACATCCCCTCTTCCTGCACACATCACACCTATTTTTTTTGTTCCTGTCCCACTGGCCAGACTGAATCGCAGCCTGGTGGTTCCCTGAGGGGCTTCCTCGCAGGGGGACATCACACTAGTGATGCCTGCAGAGGGCTTGAGTTGAGGTGGTGGTGGGCTGTTGGGTTTCCTCAAAGCAGCCCTCAGCAAGCCTTCCTCCCGGCTGTGGCTGCTCCACAGCTCCTGCTCCCCCTCCTAAAAGCGAGGGGAGGGCTCTCTGTGGTCCCCCCCGATGCCACCGTGGCAGCAAGCACGCTGATGCCTTGTCTTCTCTGTCCCCCAGGAAAACGCCCAAGACTGTGGTGGTGCTGCCGAGCTCTCCATCTCTCCGATGCTGCTCCTCCTGCCCCCGGCGCTGCTCCTGCGGTGACACTGCCCGCGGCAGGAACACGGCGAGGGACGGGGCCGCGGGAGGAGAGGAGACGGGGGCACCTTTGGGGATGCCCTCTGTGACTCCCTGCGGCTCCAGGGGCAGCAGGGGTGGCTGGCACGGAGCAGGCACGTGCTGCACATCCCCGTGGCCCTGCCGCTCACAGCCACGCTGGGGCAACGTGCCCTGGGAGGCAGAGGGCTCCGCCAGGCAGACCTTGCCTTAGGGGAGCATGCAGGCGGGAGACCCTGGCTGCTGCTGGTCATGAGAGCTGCTGGGATTTTGAGCACCCAGGACAGGGCCCTCAGCAGGGGGACAACATCTCCTGGTCTTGGGGTGGTCATCAACCAGGACCCCAGGCTCAGGACCTGAACTGCAGTAACTCCACGCGCAGCTGGACCATGGGAGATAGCATGGCTTAACTAGATAGCTGCAGCTCTGCTGAGGAGACCGCTCCAAGCACAGCATCCAGATGTGTCTCTAGGTGTGGGCTTGCCTCCAGGAAGGGGCTGTGTGTGACCCGCTGAAGGAGGGGGAGGTTCCCCGCTGCCTGCTGGTTTCACTGCAGGAGCAGCTCAGAAATGGACACTGTTCCCCGGAGCAGCGCTGCTCTGCTCGTTGAGGCTGCCCTTGGTTGTCCTGGCGTTCCTGGCCGGTGGGCACGGGCTGTTTCTCATGGAGCTTTATGAGCAAGGGGTGGGGAGTACCCATTTTTCCTTTCTTTTTTTTGTATGAACCGCTCCGTACCATCTCATTAAAAATACATATATGGCATATTTTAAATAGATATTGAAGCTTCATCGTGTCATGTTTGGTGCTAAATGCAGCCCTACGTCCCAGAAACCCCTCTGCCTGCCGAACTCGCGGGGATGGGGTGCGGGTGGAAGGAGGTGCATGGCCAGGAGCCCACAGACGCACCCCAAGGTGTGCACGGGTCATGGGATGCTGNCTCAGGACAATACGTGGCTGGTTTTGCTTTACTGGAGGCGGTGTCACAGCAAAGAGGAGAGGAACGACTGCAGTGCTGGGAGTGAATCAGGCTCTGGAGGTGGAGATGATTTTCATCCTGCAGATCCAGTGACCTTATCAGAGTCAGACGCAGCCAAGGAGATGAAGACAGTGCAGGAGGAAAAGGGGCTCTGTCAAGGCTGAGGAGTTCAAAGGAGCTCAGGCTCAGGCATCCCCACCGGCGGGCACAGCTCCCCTGGGCTTGGTGCTGCTGCCCTCGGCGAGGGTGACCTCGCTGTCAGAAGGGATTAACGGCCCCAGCTCCACTCAGCTTAAAAAAAGACGTGTAGGTATACGTTGCCCTGCCATGGCTGATTTCAGGTGCATTAATCCACAGTAAACATGGTCCCATGAACAGATCTGCACTGGGAGAGTAACGGCATGAATTACACCCAGCTTAGTTTCTTCAGCCAATTAGTGCATAGGTTTTAACTGGAGGGAATAGGACGGGGGCAAGAAACCAATCGTTCCTTAAACCAGTAACTAAGGGTGAAGGTTTGCCAATGAGCCCCGGCCTAAAACCCGAGGCGGCGCTGGGGACTGCCCTGCGCGGCGGCTCCTACCGGCCTGTGGGACGCAGTGCCCAGCCGCCGCAGCGAGGGGCAGGAGGACGGACAGGACGGACGTGTCCCTCGGGGCAGCTGGCACCGGGGTGCAGCCGGGTAGAGCAAAACGAGCCAAGCCAGGGGCTGCCAGAGCCGGGGCTCCCTGCCCCAGCCTGTGTGGCCGTGGTCCCATGGGTCCCCACCAGCCCACGCCGCTGCTTTGGCTTCCCACTGCGCTGCTGATCCACGGTGGGATGAGCTTTTAGCCTCAGAAGGCAAAAGGCTTGCTTTTTTGGCAGCAAAGCAGACTCCGAGCCAGCTTCTTGTCTCCAACCCAGGGCTAAGCAAATTTCATCACATGCAACTCATGACCCTGCAGCAGGAGACAACTCCTTGGGAAGAGCAGCTGCTCCAGCTCCCAACTTCTTCAGCCATTGCTGGGCACAGTAGGAGGAAATAGGTCAGCAAAAGCAACCAGGGATCTGAGGGCAGAGAAGCTGACCAGCCCTGAGCTGCTGCGCGAGAAGCCGTCCCTCGCGTCCAGCCGAGCAGCGTCACGCTGACACGGCACTGCATCTCACAGCTGCAGCTCCCGCAAGACCCCGTCCGCCCCCGTAAGCAGGCAAAGCGCAGGCGGTGGGTTTTATTCTGTTACGATTCAGTGGGACAGACGTCTCGTCGGGTGCCCCCCGACCACACCTGGCTGCTGCCATACGCTGTGTGAGCGTCGGTATGCAAACCCCACCCCGAGCCCCGTGACCAAGCTTGTGACGGAGCGAACCAGGCGAGTGGACCTTCAGGTATGACAAGACGTGTGATTTCCTGCTACAGAAAAGCAGGAAAATCAGCCCTGCATTTACATCCGCTGTTTGCAATTAGGAGAGGGCAGAGAAGCAGCAGCTTTCAGCAGGCTGGCTTCAGTCAGCTTATATTTAGCAAGAGCTGGGCAGACCCGGACTGGGGCCAGCGAGGAGTGTTACGCGCCAAGCGGGGCGGGCGGGCTGCACTTCTCTGCCACAGCGAAGGACTGATACGGCAGCCCTGCTGTTTTACACACCCCTCTCAGGCCAGAGCTCCTCCGAATATTTTCCAGGATGCTTTTTCTGCTGACAGAGCCCGTGGGTACTTTCTGCAAAGAAACGCTTTGGTCTCGCATGACGCTGCGTGCAGGGGAGGGCCGGGGGCTGAAGGCAGCCAAGTGCAGCACTGACTTTGAACAGAGCTGGTTTTCGCAAGCAGGCGGGGAAGGAGCACCCTTTGCTGGGCAGCGAGCAGCTTCACTGCCGGCCGGATCCTCCCCGCTCCCGAGCAGAGCCCAGGGGAGTGCCTCCATCGCTCTCCGGGGCGCAGGCGGATCCCCACACCCCAGCTGCGCTCACACCACCTCTGCCAGCGCCCGAAAGGGAGCCTTGCGCCTTCTGCCCCCTCCTCATCGCCGAAGCCAGTTATTCGCTCCCATTGCACCCGCCGCAGCCAGGAGCAGCTCGCCCTTCCTGCGTGATGCGGGCCATGATAGCCCGACGGGAACGCGGCAAAGTGCATTTCTTCGTTAGATACCCCGGGGGCCACGCAGGACGTTTCACCAGCCTGCCCTGCTGTGCTTGCTGCTGCCTTGCGGTGGGCGAGGGGCCGGCTCGCAGGGGCTGTGGTGATGGTGGCAGGGGGCTGCTGGCCCCCCTGAAGGCCTGGCCGTCCCCCAGCCTCACACAGGGGCTGCAGGGAGCCTCGGCTGTACGACGCGCTTGGTCCAGGGGAGCCCAGCTCCAGCCAGCTGCAAGGCAAACCTCAAACAGCGTGCACAGGTTCAGCATGGCCGGAGACAAACACAAAAGATGTCTACTGGGGCTGGTCTGGGCGTAATTTGCCGCTGTTAGGGAAACAGTGTTGTTCTGGGAACCCAGCCAGGCATATGATTTTCTCGTCTCGTTTACAACTACAGCAGTTCAGTTTTTATGCCAGCTGTGCCCAGTTGTTCTGTGCCAGAGATGAAGCTGCTAAACAATAAGATCAACTTGAATCGCCAGCGCAAGCATCTCTGAGCTCAGAAGCAGCAATAGCTCTGGTGTTCAAACATGAGCGTTTCTAAAAGAGAGAACGGCAAAGGTGAAGCTCTCCTGAGCCAGTTCTGGAAATGCTGGAATTCGGACTGAGCAGGCACTCGCAAACACCCACCCCTCCCCAAGAGGCCCCCTTTCCTGGGGGCAAACAGGATGGTCTGCTCCGAGGAACCAGCTCCTCTCATAGCTGCTGGCCCCCAACGCTGCCCAGATGATGCCAGGCAGAGGATTTCCTCGTGTGCCTTTCCTGTGCTGCTCACTGCTGAAGTACTCGAGGACGATCACGTGTGACGCACGCGATGTTGCTGGGAGATCGAGGTTGGTATTCCTTCTTCATATATAGCAAGCTGGACCTAGGGATCTTCTCCAAGGAGCTGATTTTTTTTAAGGAACTTTATTCAAAGCACATCAGCTAGTACTCAGCACTTCTGGAAATCAGCCTTGAGAATTGAGACTTGAGCACTCCAGACAAATATAGAAGCACTGACCAGCAGGAGAGTTTGGCTTGAACAGACTGCTTGATGGCACGCAGCAGGCAGGGGAAGAAAAAAAAAAAAGGGGAAAAAACCTTGGTTTTGCAGGGAAGCCTCTAATAGCTTCAACCATAACAAACTCAGCTCCTTCATCCTAATCATACATTTAGCTTATTTCCAGCTTCTTTTAAAAAGTTAGGCAATGGCCTTAGGTGCTCACCTTGATTGCAGCACTGCAATCCATACTCAGGACAAGCTCACCTTTTGCAATCAATGACAAGAGATTCCTGGGAGATGACAAAGCACGGCCACGATTACGTGCAGAAGCAGTAGGGCATACAAATTTAGATTGCCTAGGCAACTTTCAAGTACCATTCCAATTTCTGAAAACAAAATAAACCCAATTCATATTCAAATGTGGCAGCTTTTTTAAGTGTAACTCATGTAATCTGATGCTGAAGTTCTCCACACTCCTTGAATTTGCTTTGCATTTAAAAAAAAAAATCCATCCTGAGGCATGAAGCTGACACAGGTTATTTACGGTAGCTGGCTCTTTTACAAGCCTCTGTAAAACATGTATCTTGAGTCAAGGAACTGATAAACAGCACAGCTGTAGATGCCCAGACTCAGCGTGAACCAACACAAGAGGAGGATTAGCTGTATCTTGTTGAGGCAGGTCACAGATGTTTGCTGGCAGCTGAGGAACGGAGATGAGCACCAGGCTGCACTCCAGGCACAGGGCTGTTCTGGTCTGCACCGGCCTCGCTCCCTCCCCAGGCAAACGCGGCTCCTTCCCGCCCCTGCCAGCCTGTGTCTGCGTACCAGGAGGAGATGATCGATCCCTTACACGTGGGTGCAGGCTGGGAGGCATTTCCTCTGCACCAGTAATTCCTGGAGAGCTCTTCCCAAGCTCTACTGACCTAAAAGCCCACACCAGCCAAAGTCACCAGCACCTGTCCCCCCTCCATTCCAACTCTTGTTCTTCTGTCCCTCCTGCCCATTTTCCTCCTCACAAGCTCTCGCCCCCAGCGAGTGCTTCACCTTTGACTTTCCAACACTGTCCATAAACCACACTCTCTGCTCCTTCCACCACGCTCCACCACGCTTGACTCCTTGTCTAGTTTGTTCTGTTCCCTTGCCTGCTTGTTACCCCTTTTGCATTTAAAGGGTTCCTTTCCCCACCCTGGCTGGGCACAAGGACCACAGGTGTCATGTACGAGACCCTTACTGCCCCTGGCACTGCTGGCACCCAAGTTGCAGTGGTAAGAGGAAGCCCTTTTAAACCTGGAGTCAGGAACAGAACAGCACACCTACCGGCTGCACCAAAATCTGCAAAACCAGGATCTGGAAAATTGAGCCACTGAAAATTAGTGTCTCCAAGCATGCAAAATAAATAAATAAAACAAACCTTTGAAACTGTAGCTAGATGGAGGCGCGGGGAATGAAGAAAGATACCTGACAAAGACTAATCCCCCAAGACCACTCTTCAGCTTTATGCCCTTGCTCCACAGCGTGGGTTCCGCTGAGCTTTCCAAAACAAAAGGCACGCAGCAGTAACAGTAATCCCGCTTCGCCCTCAAGGTATTTTTAAATTACGAGGTCACAAAACAAGCAGACATGGGACATGATAAATGTTGTCCCAGGCTATTCCCCGGGGTAAGTTCAGAATAACTCTGCACCAGGGGAAGCCTTACGAGCAGCTTCATGAAATGGTGGCAGCAGACACACCTAGTAACACCTGCTTCCCCCAGGCCACTACCAGCACTGTCCTATAGCTGGCAACTCCAGTGAGCACGAAGTGAGAAGCTCCTTTTCTTCCAGTCTAGACTCTGCAGATCAGCACTGTAACTAAAAGGCAGCACAGTCCACAGTCACCTTTGTCAGATGCAACGTTTAAATACATTAAACAGTATCAAAGTCTTACAGCAAGACTTGGCACATACTTGACGTGAATTACAGACATCAAGAGGATGCCACACAGCAGAACCAGTGTTTCAGTCACAAACTTCCACCCACTGGCTTTCGCTCGCAGAGGGACACAGCAAGCGTCAGTTCGACACTACGTAAACAAGCCCTTAGGCATCAGTTTGGTTTCTGGACTTTTACCTATGAAGCATTGCCTGTAAACGCTGGGAGGGAAGAAAGCCAGCACGACTCTCTCCAGCTTCACACACAGCACAGAAAGACCCAAGCCAGACAATATGCCATTTGGTTCTTTTATTAGCAGAAGTTAAGAATACAGCAAGTAATAAGATCCCATCTTATATGGAACCATCACCAGAGTCCCCATCCATCAAAACCCCAGAATGTGCTTCATTGCTTTCAACAGTAAGCAATTTTTAAAAAGAAATATACTGAACAAGGCCACTATTTAATGGGGAAGGAAAGAAGCTGTAGGTCCTAACTATTCTATGGCAACAACCTGCACACAGAGCAAGCAAGCCTCTGACCGCTGAGAGTAAGGCATTCAGGTGCCAACCTGGGAAGAGTTCTCAGCAAGAGCTACAGAAAAGTGCACAGCTAGGTTGCTTTTAGTGGAACACACAAACTTGTTGAAGGGAGAGACTGACTGGGTTAAGAATAGCAGGTGGAGCACTGTGTTTCTGTAGTAGTTCTGTGCTGTGTAGGACCAGGTGACAATCACCCTTCAAGGAGCAAACGTGGGATGATCCAGGATGGAGACCGCCACTTCTGCTGGTACTGTTACAGAGGTATCCCAAAGCGCCTCACAGACGAGTCTGGTTCTGATATGTACCATGCTTTCCTCAGACACCAACTACTTCCTGCCAGGCATCTCTACATCTTCATCAGGGATGCCAGTGCTGCTAGCCCTTACATCCAGTTAATACTGCTCTTTATTTCATTTTAGTACCACACAGACCTGTGATAAGCTTCTTCTGACCCTACTGGCATCCAGCGTAGCGATCCTACTGAGAACATGTCCCTCTAAGCTCACAGACTGCTGCAGCACCTCTTGCTGCAGCAGACCTTGCTCTCAGAGGCTTTACAAAGTCTCCAATCGAGGGGTGAAGCCTTAATATCCAGGCAACTTTAGGAAGGCATTCTGCTTCTATTTGACTCCATCGGGCAAAGTAACTCCCCAAAACACTCGGCGATACCCAGCATACTGGAAGATTTTTGCAATTCGCATTTTTTCCCCCTTGAAGGATGAAAATTCAAACTTGCATGAGGTTTTTTTTTTTTTTTAAAGAAAAACCTTTTACCTTCCTTCTTTGTGAACTACAGCATTTTACGAGCTGTTTAACTCATCATGAGAGGTAATTGCTCTGAATTTCCAGCTAAACACTCCAAGCAATACCTATGCCATAACAAACAAAACGTTCAAGTTTCATCTTACAACTCCAAAGATTCTCCTTCAGTCTGGCTTCTGACAGGGCTCCAAAGATCAAGCTACATCAATTAAGCAAGAGAAGGGTACATACCTCCCCTTATATAGGAGGTGAGTCTGCTCCACAGCAATCCAACTGAACTCTTAGTTTCAGGTTTAAGAAATACCAGCAGTCCCATTGCTAAAGCACAGATGGGAAGCAGACCTCAGGAAGAAAAAACAAATGGAACTGCATTGGGCTGATTGTGGATTTTTCCTCCTAAAAAGAAAAACCTGCAAAAACTCCCTTGGCATATGGAGCCTGACACATGAGAAGGTAACATGCTTGAGGTCTGCAGTAACTGTTAACTCCAAGTCTTGGAGCACACAGCTTCCTCTTTCCTCCAGTCTGTCTTAACCTCATCTCTATTTCCCCTCACATGCTCAACTATCTTTTGACGAGTGCATTACCATCATTTGTTCAGACAAAACAGGGCAGGCCCTCACATGGCAACCATCTATTCAACAGGAGCCTTTGGGTATAGGCAGGCACTGATGGAGTTGGACCTTTCGCCATTTCACGTGCAGTTATCCCACCATGCTCCAATTCATATGATGAGAACTAAAACAACTTACTGTAAGATCCAAAACTATACGGGCCAAGCAAGCTTGGAAGGCAGTTGTCCCATGCACTTAGGCAGGGCGCAGATGTATCTTTCGAGTTACTTGAGTAAAACTTGCTAACACTGTGACCTGAATGACAACACGATTAATCCAGCCTTCACAACCCTTGTGTACATGTACTGAACCTACTCCAAGTGCTGGCCAGGACCCCACATTGCCCAGGGGCATGCTGGCCACCAGGAAAATCTGCAGGGCCAACATGCTTCACTCCTGGGAATTTTACCTGGTCCTCCTGCAATCACTTATTTTGTGCAAAATTGAAACAGTGTGTGGTACTTGCATGTTGCATTCTTTACAAAAACCCTTTTTCCCCCCCACCCATTGTTTAAAACATTTATATAAATTTTATTTAAACAGAAAGTTAGAAATCTTATTTACAATTTGTTTTTCTCCCAAAAGAGCATCTAAAATCAACTCCCAAACCCTCCAAGAGGATATAAATTTAACCTCGATTTTTTTTCTTTAAAAAAAAAAAAAAAGAAAAAGACACTGCTAAGCTATCCCTCCCCAGTTCTACAAATAAATATGGCATTGAACAGAAGCCGATTTGGAAAGGGTCCTCTGTAGCTCAATCTGTAGATCCCAAGAATAAATTAGGGTTTCAGAATTTCCTGGTCTTCAAATTGATTCATTCCATTGCTTGAGGTATAGAATTTATCTTGGTTAGTCAGAATCCCCATGAAGCTCCATGCTCCATCAGCTGAAACTTGGATTCTTCTTAGGTCTTCATTTCACTAGCCTGTATGCTTCAACCGCGCTTGCGGCACTGTTTTGGTTATGACCTTGGGCTGAAGCCTGGTTTTACTGCATCCCCTCTTCTTCTGTGCAGCCTCCTCCGACCGTGAAACGGAACTCCTGGAGGTTCGAAACTCCGTGGAAATGCACAAAAGCGCCAGCCACTACAAAGACGTGAAACAGCTGATGGGAGTGGAACTGTGGAAGACAAAACACTTGTGTTCAGCCAGGGTACTATGAGTTCTAGGGCTACCCCATCTCCAAAAAAGCCATACATTCAGCTGAAGTACACAGTAACATGCAGCAGTACCTCAAACCACAAGCTGCAAATGTGAGCTGTGTATTAAGCCCATCCCTCTCCTACCATTAGCAAAAGAATCAAATTCTCCACACACATCCCCACACCCTTTCCTTCAGTCATCTTAATCAGCTGATCAACCAACTACATAAATGCTACAGCATATCTTTGTTAAGGGACAGGAATAACTTCAAAGCTTTGGGCAAAAGGCTTTAAAAGAATACTTTTTTTAAATTAGCTCCTCAACAACGCTTGTTGTTTATTGATAAAAAGGGCTCCCTCATACAGCTAACACAAACTCTACCCTGGTCACAAGTGCAAGTTCTACCAACTAGATTTTCAGAACATTATTTTATTTCTCTGCCTCAAAGAAACAGAGCAGAAAAAAATGATATGCTAAAACATAGAAACAACCAGATGTTCTCAATGAACGCCCAGGATGCTATTGATTATAGTACAACAGAATGTAAACCATGAGGGGGCTACATGACAAAGCATGGCCTTGTTTGAGGGAACCATACCAATATGGATAATGTTCATAAAAAAACCTCCATAAGTGTGTACTTGCAGCCTCCGCAAGAAGCTTGGAAAAGAGCTGGTGGTACACCAACGCTGCTGGAGCTGAGCTCATTATTGAAACAAGGTTTAGTTTGGCCATTTAAACAACAGGTCTCTGGTGTTTACACCTAGCAAACCAGTGCTGTGGAAAAGCTGCTCAAATAACCCAGGCCTGACTCTCACTTCTAATCCTCTTCAGGGGCCTTAAACTATTCTAATGGAAGTACAGTGGCCTGACATCTCTCCCCAAAGGTCCACCTCCCTCTCATCTCTACTCTTGGTCCACCTGATTTCTTTCTTCGCATCTTCCCCACAGACCTCTACTACACAGTCTCCGCGATCCTATACCTCATCCCAAGTTTTCTCCCCTACCCACTTGCCCACACCATCTTCCCTTCTTCTGGGCCAGGAATCCCTCCGAAGTTTTATCAGTTCCATCCACTGTTTCCACTGGCCTTACAAGATGAGAAGCCAGACATGGTAAAGATATGAAAAGAAACCAAAGGTTTGCGAAGTTTCTTACCCATCTATTAAAGTTATCTAGTACATGTGCTGGGGTGAATTTGCACACCAGCAGTTAACACAGACTAGCTAGCCTGTGATAACTCAGCAAGAGAGGCACCAGGTAAGCTGGGCTCAGACAGCCCACAGCTGTTTGACCCCATAAGATCTATGTGTCTGGTGCAGAGGTTTAGGACTCTCAGTAAGAAAACGTTGACACGACATCCTCCAGCCTCAAGGGGAACCAGCTTTCACATTGGTCTCCTCATCCAGTCATTCTATAGACTCACCCAGATGTCACACTTGCCAGGGAAGAATCTCTCCGGGATGCGGGCAGCATAGAGTGCAGCACCAGTGATGTACAGGCATGCCATGAGTGCCAGCCAGCCTATCTGCCCCATTGTGGCTGCTTTCAGGAGCCCCTCAGAGATGACAAAGTGCAGAGTGGGAATAACCCCACTAAGACCCAGACCTAGAAATACTCCTGGGAGGTAAAGAAAATGTGGGAGAGTCAGCTTTGAACACACTGGTGAAAAAGGGAGAAGGGGGGGGGGGGAAGGAAAAAAAAAAAAAAAAAAGGAAAACTCAGTATTCGCCAAAGCAGCAGGAAGGTGACAACTCTTGAAGCTGGAGGTCCCTAGGGTAGCTTTAATGGAGGGAAGTTAAAGAAAACACAGATTTCCTTCATATACCAGAAGCTACTTAATTAAATGTTCCAGCAGATATTAAAATTTTTCATTTAATGATCATGTCTGCCAGCTTCAACATGCACTACATCAGTTACACATCTGGGACTGTAGAGGGCACTGAGGCTACATGAATTATGTCACACTACCATAATTTCTCAAGAGCAGAACAACAAGGAGAAACAACGAAGACATTATTTATCATATTCTGCGCAAGTAATCCCAGTAAACAGAAAAGTATCATATGAGACTCGTCTGCCATACATGAGAATGTGGTTTACTCAGATTTCAGCAGCAAGTACAGAAATCTTGGTGAAAAAAAGGAAAAAAAAGAGGGGGGACAGATAGGGGGAAAATAATCACGTCCCATCCACAGATTTTAAGTCTGGAAGGCTGAACTCTCTGAAGGTACACCAAGAGCTTGTCCAGGAAACCTAGGTTTACTGATGACAGCACACTCAAGTTAAGTAATACGGAATATTACTACTCAGCCCAGCTGTGTTCATATTCCATAGCTGCCCACTACAGCTTTATCTTACTTCCTACCCCAGAATGTGAAACCAAATTTGTTTTCATTCCTTCAATCATGTGACGAGAAAAACTAGGCTCTTGGTCTTAAACATGTATTTTATCTAGCAAATCACTGAATGATTGATTTAATCTCAATGATTTGCTTAGCATCTGAGCCTGGTGTTACAGAAACAAAATGAATAGTAGAAGGAATACACACATACACACACCAAGCAGTCAGCCATGTTTTGAGAGCAAAGTTGCTAGGTATGGCTAAAAATGCTTTGCACTACCTTTCTTACTGCATGTGTTACTGTCCATTTCAGGAATGCACTTCCAGGACTTGCACCAGCCCTTATCTGTGCATCCAGACGGCTATAAGCAACACTGAAAGAAAACCCATCAAATTCCCAATCCAATAATATTCTCTCTCTCTAAAATTAAGCTCTCTCTAAGTCTTCTCAAGACTGCTTTTTCAAGTGACAAGTAGAAAGGAAGGAAAGAAGGCAGAAAAGAAGCAAAACAACTTCAGATCTTACCTGCCCTTACACCCCGGTATTCAGGGGTTGCAAACATGTCCCATTGTGAGACAATTATGGCTGCGATGCCCAGGACACAAATCACAATCAAGTAGATGAAGCAAGGCTGAGGGTTGCAGTAGAAGGAGTAGTACAGCCATGGTACAAAGCTGCCCATTATGAGAAGTGCAATGCCAGAATAATCCAGCCTAGAAGGAAACAAAAATCAGCGTGATAGGAAATGCAAACCTTTTTGAAGTTCTCATACTAACGCTCTCTTCTCTAGCAGACCAATAGACTACTTCTCACCACAAAATGAGGTTTTTCCTCACTTCTGCAACTTACTTCCTGACCACAGCTCCTCCACCAGTGCCCTCCTACAGTACTGTATTATCTTGAAAGCGTATAAGGTCAGTTTGACAGTTGTCAGCAATATATACAACAGCCTTTAGATCAAGGCCTTTTGAAGGTATCTCAGATTTAAGCTTTGGGTGAGGAAAAAAGCAGCACAAAGTGCTCTGAACACAAAGAAGGGCACATAGTATGTTGTGAGAGCACAGCCAACACAAACTCTTTAGAATCTGACAAGTATGAGTTAGTTCGGCATCAGCTTAAGTGACCACTGGGGAATAATATCATAATTTTTCAGCCAACCTGTTTTTCTAGACACCAACGAAGAAAGGAATTCCCACAGTCACTGCTTTTTACCACACCCTGAACAAAATGCTCCTACAAGAGAAGATTGAGTTAATTCTCTAGTAGGGGATTTTAATTGCTGGGTTACTTTAGAGGTGGTCCTGCAGATTACATAATTCCATTATTGAGCAATCTTAAGAAATCTCGAGATATTTAGCAGCTAGCCAACAAAAGAACGTGTAGTAAATCCAGAAGACCAAGACATCTTGATACACATTGTAGAGCTGTCTTATATAAGAAAGTTTAAGATTCAGAGCTACCCAGAATAATTGAAATGACAAGTAGTGACAGTTGTATTAAAAATTCAAAGTCCTGCAACTAAGCTGTAGGTATATCACTTCCAGCAGCAAGATGCATGCACACACCTGCTGAACAGCAGAAAAGGAAACAGTTTTAAGACCAAAAAGGCAGCACAAAAACCCATGCTGAAACAAACAACGATTTGAAGAAGCTGCAGTCACTCTCTGCTCTAATCTGTTCCAAAATATAAGCAGCAGTCAGGCAGTGAACTACTCCTACACTGGGGCGCAAGGCATAAATTCCAGCCCTGTTTTCCCAACTGTTTCCTATTTGGCTTACTCTGTCCTCTAGGCACTCACTTGGAGAAGAGCCGGGAAACACCTTCTGAGTGGCAATAAACCGTGTGGAAGAGCCACGAGAAGGAGAGGCAGAGTATGGCTCCCAAGAAGAACAATCCAACAACCACTTTCTCCTGCACAGGTGCTACAAAGGACATGTTTGGCCGGAACATGTAGAAGATTCCCAGACACAGGAAGAACACACATCCTGAAAAACCATAAGGCAGAAAGGCATCAAGTTCATGCAAACTGAAAGCTTTTCTTTCAAAAAGCATGACTAATGTACGGGAGTACTAAGCAGGGGAACTACATGACAACTGGTAGCATGCATGCCGAATAAAGTTCTTCCATACTTCAGTTATGCATTCCAAGCACATTTCTGTCTCAGACTGAAGCAACACAAACTTGCATGGACTCTGTATTTTCACTCATTTTGCAAGATGCCTCACAACTAGTTGCACGTTCTCAAACAATGAAAAAAAAATCTGTTGCAGAATATAAAATAAGGGCATAGTTCAGAGAAATCCTTTCCCTTCAAAGCTCCTTGCAAGCTGAAAACCATTCATACAAGCTGCAGCTTAAGTGTGTTCCTGTGGCAAGAAATATCTCAATTAACACTTATACACTTGGGAATAAAGAATATCTATTGGTAATTTATTAATGATCAGGAAATCGCTATTTCATTCAATTGTGTTGAATGCCATAATGAAAGAAATCCCATCCAGCCTTAGTGGGAGAAAATCAGAGGAGAGGGACACAAAGCTGATTTAACAGGTTACTAATGGAATGATAATGCTGACCACTCCACAACCCCTTCTATCTTGCTCTCAAAGAAAGAGAGCAATGAGACCAACTAGCATTAGAGCAAATTGAAAATACCTAGAAGATGCGTCCAGATGTTACCAGTCTCTGTATGTATTCTGAAGATACTCTTGAAACAAGCCCGAAAGGAAGGCATGGGTGGTCTGTGTCCATGCAACAGGTAGTCATTGTCCTTCAGCCAGTCAGGTAGAACATCATGGGGAATGACTCTCCATCGGCCCTCCCATACCTAGAGGTTAGAAGGTTTTGATTAAATGCAGGAAACTGAGTTCCAATAAGGTATGGCAAAAGTCAGAAACCCCGTATTAGTAGAAGTGTTACAGTTAATGTATGAGTGCAATAAAAAGAAAAGGGTTTGATGGGATGTCCCTGGGGAAAAGGCTTTACTCTTGAAATATAATGGTTAAGTCACTCTTCCCTATTCAAAACAGCATCATTATGAAGTTGAGCTGCTCTACCAGAAAGAGAAGTACTTCACTACTTCAATAGACTGGAAAGCTATTGGGCTTTTTTTTTTTTTTTTTTACTGCTAATGAAGGGAAAGCATTTAATTAATTTCCATGTTCTGTTATGCAGCAGATTTTCACAGATCATCCTTTCCATTTAATTGAAGAAGTCTACACCTAGCTCTCTCCAAAAAAATAAATACAAGTAAAGTCTGTCCTGCCAACCACAAGACAACCTGACTATATATCTGCTAGCATTTGGGGGCAGTCTAGTAAAAAGCTACCCATGAACGCTAATATCGGCCAGAACACACGAAGCAGCAGGAGTCCAGTAAGAAATGTCCAAACCCATATCCAGGCTGGAAAAAAAGTACTCCCACACTCCCAGAACAACAGTGACAGATCAGTTAGGGCAACGGGTCCGCGATTCTCAATTCAGTCATATTTCTTCTTTAAAGGGAGAGAGTGTGTATGTGCACACATCTATTCTTACAGCTGGTTCCAAATGAAAAAAGTGTGCATAGCTGTTCTTAGCACTGCTTCAGTGACATAAGATACATGTAGTCTTCAGTTTGGCTTCAGAAGCAGCACTGCCAAGCAGAGGGGTATCGGGGAAGTGCTTTATGTACCGGGGTTGTTTCTGCAGTGTTCGTTGGATTTGACGTCTGGCTAGTAATACACGAGCGAGCCTGAAGAATCCTGCAACACTAAGTTTAAAAAGCTACATTCTTATTTCAGTTTCAACATTGAGAGCCAAGAGTTTTTAAATCCATTCTCCTCGCTCCTTCACAAAAGCAAAATTAAAATACTCAGAATAACCACCCCAGTTAAAGACTAGGTGCTTAAATATATTCAGTAAGAAAAAAAAATGACTGGTTTACGTTATGAAAGAAAGATCTCAATTGAGGTAGGAACAGCAGGAGGGTATTAATTTTACACAATCTACCCCACAAAGCATCTAAAAAGGAAAAAAGATGTATAGCAAAAGAAAAAAAAACACAAAACACAATCAAGTAACTACAGTCCCTCTATAAAAACAGCAAGAAATAGTTCATAAAACCAGCAGGAACAAATATACAAAGGGATAGCATCCCTTTCACCAAGAAAGGCGGTCCAGGGTCCAACACAGACCACACCCCATGGCTTAAAAAAAAAAGCCAAGGTCAGCAATTACATCTACAATGGATTTACTTAGATATAGTTTTAATGCATCCACATTTTCTATTCAAGTCAGAGACAAAGCTTATTCTACAATGGATGCAAATGGTGCCAGGAAAGCAAAATATTTGCAAGTCTGAAGAAGCCTGGAAAAAAATGACCTTGTAAATGAAAGTGCCTTGAACCAGAAACACTGGAAGCAGAAGGCTTTTATTCTGCTTTGCACTCACAGGTGTTTCTCAAGACAGGCTCCTCAGCTGCATGATCAGCTTTAGAGTCTTTTTATAATCCCTATTGTTCCATGCTTTACAATTTATTCGTTTATGATAGACCGAGATCCCCAAAGCTGTAATGTTACTAGTTATAACAAGAGATGCCCATTCAGGGACGGTGTGTACCTGCTCTCCCTCACATTAGCAGCACAGTTGCTGTAGGTATAGTTTGCTGTCCACTGGAACTTCCTGAACAAGGAAACTACTTTGGCAGTTTCCACATGCTCTTACCTTACACACAAATTCTTCCATTCTCTCCATAGCATGATGGGCTTGTAGAAGAGGTGACATACCCATAAATCCCTCATCTTCTTGAGGTGACTCATCATTGTGGTTATTATCCTCAGAACTCTGGGGGAAAAAAAAAAGTTTTGTAGGAAGATTAACAGAGAAAGGCGTTGTTGTTTTCCATAAAAAAATATGATTACGTGAGGTGTTGGCAAATAAAGAAGTCTTCTTTCCTTGTACTTCACTGAGAAAGGAATTGAAAATAACCAGCCAAAAAAATTATTACATTCTCAGATATCTGGGAACAACTCACATGCCTGATCCATTTTACACATGCTTTCACCAGGTTTGGAAGAAAGCAGTGTTCCTCCAAGTTATGCTTCATTAAAGGCCAGATACGGAGCCTGAGGCTTGCAGCCTGCTCACCTCTAGGGAAGGATTACTGCCCGTTTTATGTTTCAATGCCACTACATCTGCCTTAATGCCACTATACCATATCTGGCATTTTAAGATAACAAAAGCAAGCTAAGGAAAGGAATACATTTACCTTGCTATAAATGCTTTACCTCATTTTTTAGCTTGAATCTGAAGGTCTACTCTGTTTAACTGAAACTTCTGTTCAGCTCATAATCCAGTAACGGACATTTACTCATTTGTTTGAATTTCAAGGTATTCCAGAAACTAGAATGCAACTTCTGCCAGTTAGGCAAAGGCAAATAATCAAATAAAAGCAATAACAGATATGAAAGTTTTAAGAAAAGTTAAAATAAAGAGAAATATCCAACATCCATATCACAGAATGGTTGAGGTTGGAAGGGACCTCTGGAGATCATTTAGTCCAACCCCCCTGCCGAGCAGGATCACCTAGAGCACGTTGCACAGGATGGCATCCAGGCCAGGATCTGAATATCTCCAAAGAAGGACACTCCACAAAGTCTCTGGGCAGCCTGCTCCAGTGCTCCGTCACCCTAACAGTAAATAAGTTTTTCCTCATATTCAGATAGAACCTTCCGTGTTTCAGTTTGTGCCCATTGCTTCTCATCCTGTTGCTAGACACCACTGAAAAGAGTCTGGCCCCATCCTCTTGACACCCTCCGGTAAGATACTTGCATACATTGATAAGATCCCCTCTCAGCCTTCTCTTCTCCAGGCTAAACAGGCCCAGCTCTCCCAGCCTTTCCTCCTAAGAGAGATGCTCTGCTCCAGTCCTCCCATCTTCGTACCCCTCCATTGGACTCTCACCAGGAGCTCCATGTCCCTCTTGTACTGGGGAGCCCAGAACCGGGCACAGTACACCAGATGTGGCCTCACCAGGGCTGAGTAGATGGGAAGGATCACCTCTCTTGACCTGCTGGCAACACTCTTCCAAATGCACCCCAGCATACCACCAGCCTTCCTGGCTACATGGGCACATTGCTGGCTCATGGAATATCCCCAAGGTATACCAAGAGAATCATGGGAGGAAAAAAAAAACAACCCACACTAACAAAACCACTGAGCTCGGATATTCAGTTGATGCATATTACCAATAATTATATGGGAAAGTTATTAGGTTTGGTAATTTTCTATACCCTATGTTGACTAGTCACATCATCTCCATGTCATGATGCACTATAGTTTTCCATCTGGGGGTGGAGGGGGGCAGTGAAGAGTTTACATTCTTGTTTGCTCACTGCAATGCTCACAGCCTGTCAGAGACTCCATTCAACACTGCAGCTTCCAAGGTAAACAAGTTTGAGAAAGCTAGAAAGGAGAGAATGAACCTTTTGTACCCTTCAGGCTTCATGTAGAAAGCTGCCACATCTCATGACCCAGCCAAGAAAGCCCCACAATCTGTACGGAGACTGGCCTCCTCTATACCATAAGCTACAACACTTATTTCCCTTCCTATTCCCATATTAAGGTAACATTTAGTTATCAATAATGCAGCCTAAAGTGACTGGGAATCTAGTATATAACCTCACATAACTGATTCATGAATTATTACCAGTAATGTTCAAGCCAGCATCCTGAGTTTTGACTGAAGAGAAGATCTTGCTGTGCATTTGTCACACATTACAACTCTCCTTAGAGTAAGGCCTTCTTGACTATTTCCAACAACAAGTAAACTGAACAAGCTGCTTAAAATTTTAATTTTTTAATAAATGGAGACTTCTTCAAACCTACAGAAAGCTATCTAGATTCTTCAATTTTATTCCTCCCCCGCCCCCAGAGGGAGGAATGACATGCTAGTACTTGCTCAGATATCCACCAGCATATGGCATTGGGTGAAGAACAATGCAGTAGCCACTGAAGCTTCATCTTTTGAAGAGGTCCCCGGACCACATTGTTCTTGACCCAATTTTGTTTATCCAGAACACAGATCTCTACTATGTAATACATAGTATACATCCTTTGTAAGCTATGCATGACCTCCCATTTGTCCACACTAGGAAAACTCAATTGTCTAGATGAATCTTCGCACATAACCCATGTCATTTGTACTGTCTACTCACTTTTATTTATTATTCCAGTCAATATCACCTGTGAGCAAGTCTGGACAATAATTTCTTATTTTATATCAAATGATTGATATAAATATTGATCAGCTTTAGGCAAATTCTAAAGCAGTATAAAACAGCATTAGATATACTCTCACTGCCTAGATTATCCCATTAATTCTAGTGAGAAAGGCATCAGGAAACACAGATGCAAATAGGTTTAATATCCTTCTAAAATAGGCACGTGTCCTGTTAGGCTAGAAAGCTTATTAATAAAAAACAAATTTGGTTTCATTCTCATGCAACGAAATTCACAGACGTATTTCCCACACTGCCAGTTTTACTGGTCTTCTCTACTAACGGATCTCTCCTGTTAGGATTCTCAGTTTTCAATATTATAAATAATTCATTCAAGGTCTGGGTAAGATGCTCATTATGATAACCTGTACAACCTTACAAATCAAAGAAATCTTCAGGTTCCAAGAATATGCCTAACAGAAAAACAAGCCTGGTATCCAAGTTCCAATGCACTTGCTACAAGAAGCACTGCCATGCCTTCGGCTATCCTAAAATTCTCTCCCTCAGCACCACACAATGACTAGCTGGAATGGGGTGATCAATTTAGCAATCCTCAACCTACAAAACCAGGTGGACTGAAGGAAAAAAGGTCCCTTCCCTTACTGAATCAAAGCCTGCATTCACTGCAGTCTATCCAGCGACTCAAAGCCAAAAAAACTTTCATTTCCCCCTCTCCACATACTCCCATTTCTAGAATGATGGGAAGGTTTAATTTGAACAGACTGTAAAGCTCGAAGAGCACAGCTATTTATGAACTAGTCCAAAATCTTTGCATTTTGGCAACGTGCCTACAAACAAATCATTAGTGAGCTTTTTAGTGATAAAAAGAATTCATACCATATATATACAGCCCAGATTACTGCCAGAAAATGGAATTGATTTTTACTATCTCCTTCCTGCCATTAAGCTGCAAAATTAGCATTCAAGGAAAAAAACTAAAGCTCAGCTTCTTAGTCCTTTACTTGGTAAGGAGGAAAAATAAGGTCTGTTCTGGAACATCTGTCCTCTCTCAACTCCTTCCCCCCATGTCCCCTTAGAAAGAACAGGAAACTGCACTTTTTGGAAGCTGAAAATGTATAGTTGGAGTGCAACACCAACGCCAGTTTTCATTTGGAAGTCTGAAGGAGTCTATTGACCTTCGATCCTTCAGACAACAACTGAAAAAAAAATATCATTTTTCTCTTCATAGGGCATATTGCTGTAAAATTTCCAATGTGACGAGTTCCTTTGTATCTTAGGATTACCACATTTTCTCTTCTTTGGCTGACCATATCAGAAATTCAAAAATAGTTCTCAAACATAACATAAGCAAGCATATGCTTTAGGACTTGTTTTCAACTATTTCTAAACTCTGCCCACAGAATCACATTTTAAAACTGGAGAAAACAATGGGTAAACAACCCCACTTGCCCAATACCCTGCAAAAAATGAGAGCCCAGAACAAAACTCTGGTTTTTAATGCAGTATGGTATATCCTGAACCAAGTACTTCCAGAATTATTTTTGCCTTTGTACTTTCCAGTTCATTGGTTAAGAGGATTTCTACTTGGCTAATGTTTCAAATTTTTTTTGTATCGTCTGACTTACTCAATTTAAGAGCATTCTAAAATTTTGACTAAGTAATTCTGTGAAGTCTTTAGGGCATTTGGAAATATTTGATTTTGAAACAAAAACCCTCAATCACTTGTAACAAGCAATCATCAACTGTCATTCTTCTGCTGCACATAGGCAGCAATGCCTAGAATCAGTCTTTCACACAAATCAGAAATCATGGCTTCTGTATGCTTACACTCAAGGGGGTCTGGACACATACTCCATGGAAATGCGAAACAATCCTTCCAATTTTAAACTGACCACCTTTGCAAATTCATGAAGCGTTAAAACTACCAGTAAACATAATACAGATAGCTAGTGATACATAAATTATGTAACAGAAGTTTAAGTGCATCCTGAGTCGAATAAATTGCACCAGAGAATAAAGTAAACCTGAAGGATGAGTGACAATGGTTGGATGGAAAATGTTTTACGGGTTTATCCATATGCAGTCTATTTTTGGAAGTTTTCCAGATTCTTTTGTGACAGTAATGATAGACAAGAAGGTAAAAGAAAGAGGTGGAAATTACATTTGATTATAGTACTTTGTCCAGAACTCCAGGCAACACACTTCCAGAGACAGATCATCTTCTAAACAAGAATTTCAGAGAGTACTTTGGTAGGGATGGAAAAGACTTTAATGCCAAAACCAAGACTTTGAGCTCTGGAACAAACAACAGCAAGAAATCTGTCTAAGAGCTCAAGTGCACAGTGCCTATCATGAAGTAAGCTTATTTTAACATTAAAATCTTATTCTTCTATAGCAGTGGCACAAAAGTTTTACAAAAAAGTTTACATTAAGTACAAGAATCTGTTGCCTGAACACCATCCAAAAAAACTGGATCATACAGCCAAGCATCTTGTTACAGACAAACACAGTAAAACCTGCTCTGGTAAAAGTCAATATACTTCTCTTGTCTACTACAACAGCTTATCCTTCTCACACAGATTAACAGTTTTTGTTCCATGCCCTTCAAATCTATTAGCAGATATTCTGTTTATTAATACAGTCACTATTGGAAAGACTGTCAGATGTCAAGCTGCAATGGTAGAAGATTCCAGAAACCCTTTGCCCACTTTTCAGGAAGTTGTGTTCTCCAAATTTCAAGTGGTAAAAGTATAGCTTATTGAGATCTGTAGTTTCTTAATGTCTGTTCAAAGATTTACTGAAAGTTTGACAGTTTACACATGACTACTGCCTTGCACAGGTGACAATCAAGCTCTTGTTCACCCCCTTAGACTGTACTTTTGATAGAAAAACCTCCATCTGTTCATTAGAGTGTGAAAACTGAAACAAGTCAGACAAAGCAAAGTAAAATGCTTATCCTATCAAAAGTGATCTTCTCCCTCACCTCCATCTTCCATTACACTGCTTCTGGCACTCCTCTAACCCTTGGGTTGATTAGCTGATCCAACGTTAATATGGTAGAAATTACTCACATTTTTGCTAGGTGAGCTTCCTATTAGATAATCAAATTGGTCCAAATACTCAAGAGATTTAAGGAGCTCAAGCCAGTGCAACAGCAACATAGGGAGCATCAGCTCCCATTTTTCTGAGATCCACTGCAGAATACTTTCTGTTTTTCACATCCATGGCCAAGTTTCAGTTCAATACATATTAGTTGTATGCCAGATGATTTCCAGTCCTCCTTCTGTACTGTTAGCCAGCTAGAAAAGAACGCAAGAACCTAGCTAGGCATGGGTTATAGAAAGTTAAGCTAATACCCACTTCCACAGGTTGCTGTATTCTCAAAACCTCCAGCAGCTTTCAGGACTGCCCTTTTAGAAATTTGATAGCTTTCATTGGTTGCATCTACAGTATTTGATGCAGAACCATAAATGCATGTATTAACCAGCAACACTAGTAATCGCAATAAAGTCACCTAAACCCTGGAAAGGGCAGAACTTTGCTGTGATATGCTCCTTCTTAGACAAAGTCACCACTCAGTTACTTGGGGGCCGCGCACGTACATAGGTACACACATACCCTAATATACAGGTCTGGAGCTAATGAAAACCCACATCTCAAAGCTCAATTGTTTGTGATGCCAATTCATTATTGAGATGTCACTGGTGCCCTAAAATTACTATCACAGGAATTTCCAATGCATGATTCTGTCTGAATCTGTTTTAAAGTTCATATTGCTTCCTTCAACTGCTGATAGATGCTCCCCTATTCTCTTGACCTGCATCCAGACAAAACTCTACCTCAGTATGAACGCACCATTGTATCGTGGGCAATTCAAAAAAAAAAAAGCAAATTTCTTGATTAACACACAGTCATGAGACATTATACAACTCAGTACTTGTATACAGTTCTCTTCTTAAAATACAAGTCAGAAAATGTGCGTTGCCTCATTTACAATACCACTGTTATCCCCTATATTAAACTGAAGTCACAAAGTCTAGACATGAACTTGGAGATCTTGCTCTTGTTTATCTTGATCTCATCAGATGAATGATTAATAGTGTTTAACATGATATTCAAGTCATTTAATGTTTCTTGGGGGCAATGTGCCAGATTCAGTAACTCGAGAGCATTGAGCATAATGGCCAAAATATGTTGAAGGCTATAATATAAAAATGCTATTTTTTTCTGATTGCAGTTCTGTAACATTCTTTTTGGTAAGCCAGATTGCTTTCTTCAGTAACTCCCATGTGCCCATTCTGTCAACTAACTTTTTACCAACTGGTCTTTTGCTAGGGGGAAGCAGTGATAGGTGGTGTCATGCAATTTCTCCTAAAGACCATTTTTCAGAATTTTGTCAGCTTATGTTCTTTGGATTACAATTAACTGGAAAAGCACAGCACTTTTCCCTGTTGTCCCTTAACTTCTGTACATACCAGGTCATTTTAAAACAGCTTTGTCATTTAGAGTTTACATTCTCTCTTAATCTGGCAGGGTTGTAAACATATACACACCAAAGTTTCCAAAAGGCTAACTACCATCACCCTCTAAGCTGTTTTTGCTGTCACAGAACCAAAAAAAAGTCTTTCATTAGCTCTGTGCCAAAGACCCTTGCAGCCCATTGGTCAAAATGTGAAGTACTTGAAGGTTCCTGTAGCTTAGTATTTTTCCTTCATAGGTCACCTTCCTACAAAAGCTACACTCCATTTAATATAGCACAGTTTTATACAAATGGTCATTCTTGCTGGCACTCATTAAAAACAAGCACTAACATTTAACACTTGTTTAGCAAACAGTTCTAGGACAAAGTCACACTGGCTTCAGCAAGTACACCCTTATTAACTAGCTCCCTCATTAAACATCTTCAGATGAATAGGGTTTGTTAAATCTATAAGCACTGGCAACTACTGATTTTCTGACAACGCTCAGTACTTGACATGGACCAAAGATCTCAGTGCCCACACGTCCTCATGAGTACACTTCACAAAAAAGCCTGCGAAAATTGCATCTGCTGCAGAGGATTCTCATGTGCAGTCTTCTGCTCCTCCATCATGTTAATCCTGACAGCAGGAAAAAAGAAAACAAGCATGCTGGGCTTATGGAAAAAATCATTCAGGAAAAAAAAGACTGAAAGCGTATTGCTGAACTTAACAGAAGACTAAAGTCAAGTAATTTAAAACAGTTGGCAGAAGATGCAGGTTAAGCCATCAGCACAACACTATTTGCTCTTGTATCACTGTGAAGGGCTGCCACTTCCCCCATTACTGCCCAAATCAGGCAGATATGATCTCCATGAGAACAAAGGCAAAAACTGTGGCATCTAACCTTTGTCGAGGAAAGCAGCTGTAGCCTGAATTATCAACAAAACCACACCCTCCCTCTCCTAGTTTCAACACACAACACAGCAAGCAACAGTTACAAACCCAGCTGACAGGCAGCAAACTCAGCAGAGAACCAACATTTCTCCTCTCAGAGCTAAGACTCTCCAGACTAAAAGGAGACATCTGAACCCAGCTACAACTCCATAAGCCATAACCTATTGCAACCTTCTCAATAATTCACATGAGAGTTTTCTGGGATACAGGGCAGATACACAGTCATGGCTGTTTCCCATATCACGAGCCTTCCGGGCAGAAACTTGTCTACTCGTGGTTGACCAGGTCAACAATTTTTTTTTTCCTCCCCTTGCAGACGTCCAAGCTCTAAAAAAGCCTGTTAATAAACCAGGCACATTAGGTAACTGTCAGTGAAGGATGCACCAGCATCCAATCAATTCAAGCCTGTGGTGCCTGGAAACCATCTCCATAGACGCACTGCATGTCTTCATACCGCTTAAACAGGAACTGTAGGAGATATTCTGCTCTGTATATCCAAAAGTGTTTTGCTGTACAAAAAAGGTCATATTTGTAGGGACAGATACTAGATTCAAGTACTTGCTTCAGTGACTAGCAGCCTGAGTAAAATATGCATTACTTTGAGCGCTTAGAACAGCAACTGAAGGAGAAATTCAGATGTTAAGACCTTTTGACCTGAAGTAAAATGCCAATTCACATCCTTTCAAAGAAGTAACATTCTTTCCCAAGAGTTGCAAAAACAGAGGGATGCAAGAGGTCATAAAGAAATCTACAGAATGACAAATTTTGAACATAACCTGCTTTAAAACAAACACATTTTGGTGTTTGTTTCAAATTCTGTTATGCCAGGCCTCTCCTATACCCACTCAAAACAATCTCCAACAACAAAACCTGTAACGCAATGCAGGAAGAAGGCAAATGCAGAAGCAGCAGCCAAATTTTTAATCCTAACTCCAAGTACCAACAGTAAAATGCTAGATGGAATATAAAGGTAAATGGTTTCAAACTGCATAAACTTGCAAGCAAGTCTATACAGGGAAAAAAAAGTTAATGCAGTCAGAATTTGTGAATATAAAGTTCCAGAAAGACTACTCTTAAGACTCAAATGTCTAGCTTTGGCCTGCAAGACTTCACCTGAATCTTTTCCACTCAACTAGCATTCGCCATAAAGACAACTCCATGAATATACAAGCATGCTTTTGTCACTACCAAAACTATTTTTGTAGATAACACCTGCACACTTCTTTAACAGAAAAGGCTTTGAGTAAGTTCTATAATTCAAGTTAAAAGCCTCGAGTTGTTTGCTCACCTTCTAATTATTCTAAAACTTTTCTTTTATATCTGGACAATCTGTTACATCCTTCTGTCTCTCTCCTTCATGTCACTTTGGTTTTTATGTCCTGGAAAAGCTCTTGTAGTTACATGCAGGTACCATGAAATTTGTCAGAGGTCAAGTAAGCTCCACTTGAAGTCAAAACCCATGCTCCCTGAGAAGCAATCCAGATG
>VXAL01004410.1:203322-229612 GCA_013399475.1 Chauna torquata
CCTCTTCAAAACCAGAGGAAAATCATCTTATTGAACTAATGTCATCTCTACCAAGACTTTCACGTAGCCAGAATGTACAGTATAGCAAAAAATGTAAATCCTAGCTTGCATGTCAATGCATCTGAGCTGAGGCTTACAGAAGACAGGGGAAGATACACAGCGCAATGTGTTTTCCAGATTATTTAGAACACTGTTGTATGTCACATAATAAAGGCCATTTGGCAAGCTAACATTGGTATGTTTGACAGCAGAGACTTTTGGGATGCTCCATCTGAAGCATCGAGTACTCGATCTTTTAAGAGGAAAAAAGTCTAAAAGATATCACAGTTTTAAAAGCAAGAAATCACATAGAACAGGAATACAACTTTTGGCTGAGAAGAAAAGATGAGAATACATGAGGCCATATAGGGCAGAGAAAGTGCTGCAGTTCAAGGCAGAACAGCCAGGTCCAAGTGGCAAAAACAAACTTCTGTGACAGCATTTTAAGAGACTGGAAAAGAGGTAAGACATCAAACACAAAAAAGCCAAATATTCTTAGTGAACCAAAACAAAAGCAGCATATACGATTGTCACAAGGACAAAAGTAAGCTAATACCACCTGAAAAAGGAGAAGAGAGAATGAAAGTACTTTAACCATTTTATTTCAAATTCTAAAAAATTAAATACCTACTCATCGAAACAATTTCTATTTAGTTAAGCAAATATACAGAATGAATTACAGACTGAGCTTTTACTTTTGTCTATTCCATCTTCAGGTAACTCATATTATTCAACCAGGAAAGTCAGAGACAAAAATGAAAACAGCCTTCAAAAAAAGATGACACCAAACACGTCAGATAAATATACATCTGTTCAAGGTACCTACTAGTACAACTCAACTTTTCCTTTCTCTAACCTTAGTAAAATTCAGCTATTGGCTAACACTTTGCATGTTATACATGTTTTATGACTTTCCACATAATGCAGAGAAAAAGACTGTTTATTTCCTTTTATCACGATACTGAGAACATCCTGTAGAAGTTTTTGCACTGTACAATTATTTATGTGGCTCGTTGGCCATGAATACCTGTTTTGACTTTCGTTACAAGGACACCTTAAGCTAAACTCAGTAAGGGCTCATACTACTAAAGTCAATACAGGCTATCATGTCATCTGAACCATGATTGTGGTCTACGCACGCAACTAGAATCAAACCAGTTGCAAATGCAACTACAGCAACAGCCCAACTCTTCTGCATTGAAAACTATGTTACATAGCATCAGCATGCTTTTGTTGCTGTTGAAGAACGCACAGTTGCTGTAACTAAACTGATGCAGTAAACTCATTAAGCCACGATAAATTTAATAGTTAGCCTAAGATGAATGTCTCTTCCACTTAACTGTCCTGATACTCATCTGTATATATCCTGGGAGAAGCACTAATTACTGTTCTGAAACTTTCTAACCAGAAGGTACTTTGTCCAACGCTTGGACATTACCTTCCTACAACACTTAATTAAGCTGTGGAATGCCTTTCCACAGGACGTTATGGCTGCTAAATTTTACGAAGGCTCATGCACCAAAAATTCAAAAATATTGCCACTGGCTCAGGAAATCCATCAACCACCAATTGCTAAAAGCTGGGAGAGTGTCCTTGGGGAGTAACACAACATGCTTCTCCATCCTTGTACTCTTCCCTACAAGTCTGTTACTGGCTACTGTGAGACAGAATATTAAGCACTGTGGAGTTTTGGTCTAATCCAGTATGGTTGTTCCTCCAACAGGAACGCCTGCAGATTTTTCTGTCCTACTCTCCAAGAAGATAGCAATCAGCCAAGGTTCAGATTATATTCAGCTAGAGTCAATACTATCTTTGTCTTTCACTTGTAATTAACTGGCAATTACAGAACAAAAACCTTTTGATATGAGCAGCATCTCAGCAGAGAACAAATTAGTATGAGCCCCATTCTTTGAGGCAGGAATGCAAAACACAAAGCTGCTAAACTTATATTTACGCCCAGCCTCGTCACCCAAGTTCTCATACATTCAGCTGAGTATTTCTGGCATCTTTCTGGTTTTATTACAATTATTTAACAGGCATAAAGTGGTTGTAGACTCTCGGTTCACAGTTCTGGAACTTATTCCAAGCACTGAAGCACTTGTGTCAAAACTCATTTATCCCAGCAAAACTAACAGATAATCATTAACTTACGTTTCCCTGGTCAGAAGACAGAGGTGGCTCCACTAGAAGAAGCCTCTGCTCAGAGCTGTTGTCTTCAAAGGATGCCTGTGTTGTTGTCGTTGAGTCAGACATGTGTCCTTTTCTGAGCCGTAGACCTGGCTCTGGAGAACCAGCATTATCGAGTTCCGTTAGTTCATTCATGAGATGCTGAGAGACTTCTCTAATATTCTGTCTCCTCTTGATTTGGTTTGGCTGATTATGTGTTGGCTCTGAAAGACAAACAGTTTGTATAACTAAACTGAAGTTAAAATGAAGAGCATAAGAATTGGCTGGAAGAAGAGCATGCCTAAAAGCTGCTAGACAGCTATGACAATTGCCTTTACATGTGCTCAAATTCCCACAAAATCATCTATATAGACTTTTACACTGCTGGACAGTGAATTCTCATCTTGTGACCATCTTGTATCCTAACACAAGTTAAGTATGTCTTTGAAAGATGACAAAGTGAGCTCCAGAAATTCACACTAAAGTCACAAAAGCACAATAGTGTTTTCACAAATTATTTTTACTTTTACAAAGTTGCAAACACTGGGCTGTTGATACTATTTATAAATAAATTACTTGTCACAGGAATTCTAAAGTCATTAGTTTTTGTGGGTATGAGACATTTCAAATCATCTGGGCTAGGTTTCACTAGAACTAGGACATTAGGTACTGGCACAGCTGCGTGGATGGTAGCAAGCAAGCAGAGCTCAAGGAGCAACTAGCTTTAGCCAGACTGAAAGGAGGGCAGTAGTACACACAGTGATTATGTTGTTTCCATTGCTTAAATTAACATGTTCACAATTACTGCTAGCAATGGGTCTGTACATTTATTTGTTTAAGGAATTACAGAAACAGTAATTCTAGTTCCTGTTTCTGGTACTACAGTACCAGAAAGCTTTAGACACCATTCATTCCACCACAAGAACTGGAAATTGATAATTCCCCCAGAAAACCATAAGCAATGCTATCTATTCAAAAAAGTAACTATATTTTACACTTATAACAGTGCAAAGAAACTGTGAGGTAATTTTATCTCAAGATGCCAAAGACGAATTAAATTTGCGGAAAGTTACCTGGTGACAGCCTGTTAATCTGAGCCCTTACCCAAGAGTATTATTGGTTGCCTGTTCATCTGGTACATCACTGTGTGGCAGTCACTGCAACAGCCAGCCAAGAGATACTCGTGACGCTGGTTGTCCTGGGAGGCACAACAGCCAGAGCACTTTGAAACCAGAATGCCAGAAACCAGCAGAATGAGTTAGTGCTCAGCTGAGACTGCAGAGTCACTTTGAATCAGAAATTATTTGTTTTGTACTAGTAATCACTTGGTATCATTCTATTACTATAGCATTTAAGTACTTAGATGTGACTAACACGTAACATTAAGATAACCCATCTAACAAGTTTTAACTTGCCAGAGCACATAATTAGACTGGAATTTTAGTACTCAATAAAAGATGCTAAACTTTGTCATAACGTAGGAGGACAAATTAAAAATATAAGATGGGGGGTTGATATTGGCAGTCTTGTAATAAAATGTCACCTCCAAAAAGTCAACAAATAAAGTACCCTTTTCCTCTAAGGGATTAATCTCATTTACATGTGATCACTGCAAGATAATTCTCGGCTCTGTCAAATGTGCTATAGTTAATTTTGCTATAGCAGTTTGTAGTGTTATATCCCTGCAGCTGCCTGGCAGTCTCCAGGGGAGAGAGCTGCTAATGAGCAGGTAACAGACTTTGCAGAGCTAAAGCGCACCCACCTCAGCTGTCTGAGTTCAGTATGGCATACTGCTTTAATCAGGAAGGTTAGTTTACAATATGACAGCAGAGCAGATGGTATGCACACCTTTCTGCTAGCTCCACTACAGGGTCCGTAACCTCCATCAGAGAAGTAACACCTAAAATGGCCACACCTGTTTACTTGGTAAACTCAAGAGCCACAGGACTTCTCACCCCATGAGAATTAAGCCAAGGTTTTAACTTTATACGGGATGCCCCATGAAGAAGTTGAGTAAGTGCATTTTAAGAGCAAGCACAAGTATTTAGCAAGCTACAGAACAACTGAAATCTTTTGTGATGTTTCAAGCAGCCAATTCACAATTCTATTTTTATGCGAGAAACACAGGGACATTCTCACATTGCAGTTTGGCACAACTGATCTAGGGAAGAAAGAGAAAAGAGTATGCAACAACAATTACATTTTAAAAATGAAACTTACTCGGTATCTTAAAAGGTAACTTATAAAAAATTAATTTCAGTACAGTACTCTATACCACTGAAGCTAAAAGCAAAAAAGTCTAAGTAAGCAAAGCAGCCGTTTGCAAACAGTTACAAATGCACACACATGCACTCCTGCCTGACATTCCACACATTTCAAACAGGTATGCCACAGATGGTTTCAGACTATTCAATCTGCATTTGCTATTTAACCAGCACGTTATACTAGTTTTAATTTCTACCAGCTTTAAGCAATAGAACCACCAGTGTGCTGCATTCCGTGCTATATTGCCTAAGAGCATGTCCTTACATCACCTACGCCTCTATGACATTGTGGGAACAACCCTCAAAGAGGAAGAGAGACAGTAATCAACATAACAGGCTTAGCCACATTTGGCCAACGTACTTGCGAAAGGTTCTTCTAATACGAGAAGGTGCAAGAATGCCAAGAGACTTCTTAACTCAGGCCTTGAAGATTTATTTAACTAGCACCCGCTTCCAAGCGATCACTAAGGTTAAAAATAAAAGATGCATTTCATCTCCTGCCAGTGAGATTTGCAATCAGCAGTAGAGATGAACTTTAGAGCTTCACATAAATAGAAGTCATTGTTTCTTGACATTACAGTGGAATTGCTCAAATGAACTAAGACGCTTCCACATTGTCCTTCATGCAGCATCATTTCAGTGCTGAATATGCTTGCCCTTACTTAGTATGCAGGGCAAGCTAGCCAAACAATAGTCCAAAAGCATCACTACTAGTTTCTAGCCCTTCTAGAAAACATACTACAAAAGCCAAAAACATGTACCTGAATGCAACATGGAAGCCAAAACTGTTTGCAATGTTAGCACTCTATTTGTTCACAAGTGAAAGAAGGCACGCTGAGATTACGAACAAGAAAGGCATAGATGGTCCTTAATTTCTGTTATAGTTTCTATGACTCCATGGTTAAGCGAAGGGTTTGAATGCCTCAGACAACTTTTTCCTAAGAAAACAGGAGGTCTAAGCATGAAGTCTGAGCATGGCCAGTAGCATCTAGCCAAAAGATGATAGGTAAATCACTGAATGAAGATGGCATATTGTTCAATTCTCTCTAACACCAAGCAGTTCATAAAAACAAAAACTGAAAAAACAGAAGACTATAGAGCACTTGAGGTGTTGGAAGAGGTTGTTTTGTGTTTGAGATTATAAACCTCAAATTTAAGGCCTTTAACTTTTTTGCAGCATGCAACAACAGACACATTCATTAAAGTTAGCTTCTATTTAAAAAGGAAGTTGCCATGTACAACTAAAACTACTTAATGATTGCATATATAATAAACATAATTAATCAGCATCTAGATCAATTAATGAGTTCCTGCTGTGTTTGAGCTGAGAAAAGCATCTACACAGTTTGGTGTACATATATATGTATTTTAATATACAAAACTTCTAAAGGGTAAGTCAGCTTTTAGAAAGGACTTACCACTCTAATACCATCCTAAGTTCTAAATGCAAGGCGCAGTACTCCTTTAGTCTGTTGACTCAATATGCTGCTGCCACCTCACAAGCTACAACAGCCCAAGTGGTCATCACTCCCAACTGCTCACTCCAACCCAGCTCAGAAGAAGTCAACCCCACAGTGAGGACAGTCAGAGCCAGTTTCACTCACCATCTTTCTAGAAACAGACTCAGAAGGCAAAACTATTTCAGCAATCCACCGCAATTGCACAATGGCAGAGGAGTCAACATCCAGTTACAGAGCATATTTAGGACACTGTTTTACTCCTCAATGTGACAAGGAAAGAGTAGTTACACAAGCCTAAGCACCACAGGATGATGCTGCTGTCCTTTGTAAGGCCTTCCTGGATATTCTCCAAAGAAAAGCCTGTAACAGCATACTAACCTTCCCCAAGATAAGTGATACAGCCCCTTTAAGCTCCCAGAATTCAGTTGGCATGAGGACTGCCTTTCTATCCAAGCTAAACAATGCCACATGGTAGCAAAGCAAACAAAGCACTCTAAGGGCAGTTTTTGTACTTAAATTTAAGAGATCTGGAACTCATTCTGGTAAAATACAGTCCGCAGATGGTCAGACTACCTCCCACCACCTAGGCAAAGCAACTTCTCCAGCATTCAGCTCTTACCAGTGTGTTCCTCCTATAGGCAGCACAAAAATCCCTTAAAAGCTATTTCCTTCTGTCTATAGCTAGTACTTGAAAGAAGGAGGAAAATGTCATCTCTCTCCATTCCTCTCTCATTGATCAACAGCCTGATAGAAACCTTCCTGTTTAGGAAGGCGGTGGCATCTACTGTATGTTCTTTCCTTGCTCATCCTCTTCAAACCAACACTTAGACTAGCGTGAGCAATGTTTAATGAGCAGCAAAGCACTAATCTTCATAATATTAGTTCATTATCCCCAACAGAGCTTAGTTTTCAAAAGAACAAAAGGTCATCATGAAAATTTTGTTTCATGAAATTTTTCTCACAACATCCCTTAAGGTTTAAAGAAGGGCTTAACTATGTGAAAAGTCTCAAAAGAGATACTATTTCGACCCATTTGATACTATTTCAACCCATACTATTTGCCTCGCCTGTGTCCCTGTACCATCATGGCTACAACAGCATCACTAGTTGGTTAGCTACATCCACACCAGTAACACGGCACAGCTAATTGAACAGTAAACCACCTAGGGGCTGACGAACTTTACCAAATCTAAAGTTGTTCAGACTAGGTCCTGTTAACAAAATAGGTACGACCCCATTTCCAGAACTGTTAGCACAGACACAAATCGCAAAGTACTTCCAGTACAACCTATGGGCAGATTGTTTGTGCTAAGAACACAGCTAATATAGCGTAATGAAGGGGAATTTGGCCTATAAAGTAGTTGATTCTGGCTATCTTGACTGAAATAAGGTACACTAAACAAAGCACAGCTTTCTTGACGTATTGTATTTATACTATTACCTTCTGCTGGAGAGGTTCTGACAAGTTGTCCCTCCCAAACGATACAGTAATACCAATAGTATTTAGTAACATCACACAATAGCTTAAATTATTCTCAGGTGATGCTGGCAGCATCCTATCACCCAAGTCATATATCAGGCTACCTCACTCCCTAGCACCAGCACTGATGCTCAACAGTGAGCTGCTGGCAAGGTGTTGGTGGGTTTTTTTTGTTCAGGTTTGTTTTTTTTTTTGGTTGGTTGGTTGTGGTTTGTTTTTTTTTTGGGGCGGGGGGGTGGTGATTCTTCTTCGTCTTTCTGCCTATGCAGCAGCCTGGTCCACTTACTGGGGAAGTCAGGCAAGCAGAAGTGCCAGCACAAGGCAAGAAGTGGGAGAGGAAGTCAGAAAGGAAGAGCTGTCTTACATGAATTAGGCCCTTGTCAAGCTTCACCCATAGAAGTAGCCTAGCTAATCCATGCTAGGTCACTCATTAACTACATGGGGTATCCACCGGTTGGTTGCTTTCTTTGTTATGGATAGAACAAAGCAGTGAATTCCATACATTTTAAGCACATTTGTAAATTGCCCCTAAGTTAGGAAACCACAGACAAAAAGTTTACAAACAGTAATATCAAAAGATCCAAGAGTATAACTTAAAATAAGGTGTTTTATTCTCACCCCTTCCTTTTTTTAAAAAAAAGTATTTTTATGATGAGCCATGTCTTTTTCAATTAAGGAGTTAAAGATCCACAGCCCTCCAAATATTCTCCTAAACTACACAGTCTAAAATAAACCAAAGGTACATATGAATGGGGGAAGGAAGAAAAAAAAAATCACAGAAAATCTTGTTTTCTTAATGTACCCTGAAGGACATGTATGAATCAGGCTGTAAAATTCTTTGGAGGCCATCTTTAAAAATGAGGAACAATGAGGAAGCAATTCAGCACCTCTTCTCTTAGATGCAATTTCCCTAGATAAAGGGGCATCTACAAAACAAAAGATTAGACTCCCGCCGAGGGTCAGTGGCCAAAAAGCTGTCTTTGTAACTTGTAAACTGTCACTGGACACTTCAGCCTAAGCTATTTCACAGCAGGCTGCAGAGGCAGACAATCAAGAACATTCTGATGCATCTGGATCCAAAGAAAGGGAACAAGCCAAGAGCCTGCCTACATTAACTAAAGGCATCCATTTCAGAGGATCCTATTACATTGTTTCAACGTTTGTCCAATTTGTACTGCGAATTGGACCCCAGTCTTGTAACTAGGTTAAAGTGTTATGTCAGAGCTTGGCCCACCCCCAGCACACAATGTCCAGTTGTTACAGACTGGATGACTGCTGTAAATTAGTTTTACTCTTCAATAACCCAAAGCCAAGAAGGTTGTCACAAAAGCTGTATAAAACAAGGAACAGAAGTTCAAGTTCTTTTCATACCACGTTCCACAAAAAGCCACAGCCCAGACCTGGAAAACTTGCATTTGGTTCATTTTTTAAGTGGCTTCGTTTCTCCAAGTGGAAACACTCAGACCTTGTGACCTTTTATGATTTTATTTCTAAGGCATCTTAGAAACTCACACCAACTTGCTTCACAGTTACCCACAATAAAAAGGTGCACTTGGTTTTCGTTAGTAACACTTTGGATCACAGACTGCCTGAAGGTAAAAGACTGAAATGAGACATAACTTTTCATCTTAAGCAAAAATTTAGAATATAGCCTTTGAACTGCCTCAAGAACACCCAATTCACAAAAGAGCTGTTGGGTGACTATGAAAGAAAAAAAAGTCTTTGGAGCAGGCACCAAAATCCACAGCTATACTAGTAGGCTTAAGTGACATTCATTTTTCCCCTCAACACAGAGAATCTTTGCACGAGAATGTAAAGGGCACCAGATCAACAGCAGCAATCCAGAGAGCAAACATCACTCTGCCCTGGCAGGTACAACACTCTCCTCCCAGCAAGCATGAGTTTGAATCACGCTAGAAACTGAACCGAGATTCTTTACAACTTGAGCAAACACTCTTAACACCTGGAGCAACAGTACAAAAACAAACACTACCGCCTTGCTTTTAAAAAGCAAGAGGAATAGACGCATTTTAGGCTGCAGACTTCAAGCAGGACACGTTTAACGCAGTTGCCTTCAGTGCTTCTTATGGCTTGCTTGGACAGCTGGCTACCGAGATGCTGTGCCTGTGTAGACAGAAGGGCTGGCTGCTGCCAAAAGAGGGAAGCCCCATCTTCCCGGGGCAGGCATCACACAGCCCCACTCCCCACCGCTATCACAGCCCGTCCTGGGGGCTGTCTGGAGAAGCGTTAGTTAGCCCAGGGATGAGAACGAGATAACTGCTTTCTATCAGACTAGCAAACTGAACTGGCTCAATACACTGCCAGATAAGCAGTAGGGGCAACATGACAGACGGGGTAGGACCACACACCTAAGATTTTTAAACCTTTGTGTGTTTCACAGGCAGTACTTTCCTAATCTGTTACAGACTGACAGCTATCTGTTGACCAAATCATTTAACTGTCATGTGTGTGCATACCACGGTCTTCACTATGACCTGTTGACCAGCTGCAGACCACATCTGGCACAGCAAACAAGACACTTCACCAAGACTACCGATTTTAACACAGTGGTCAGGACCTCAGAGGCTTGGTTGCGAAATACTGGCCACCACACTGTTCCCAGATTTTGGAAGCAACTACTCTCCAGTTTTGCTGACCATCTCGATAGGCATTATTTATGGTGTTGTGAGCTTGCTCATCAGGGTTTTATTTTGAAGCTGTATTGGGTTTAAGTGGTAAAGGTTTGGTAGCAGGGGGGCCACAGGGGTGGCTTCTGTGAGAAGATTCCAGAAGCTGCCCCATGTCAGATAAGAGCCAGCTCCAGCCGGCTCCAAAAGGGACACACCGCTGGCCAGACCTGAACCAATGAGCAATGTTGTTTGTGCCTCTGGGAGAGCATATTTAAGGGGAAAAAACTGCTGTGCCACAGCAGCTGGGAGTGAGAGGAGTGAGGAACAGCCCTGCAGACACCAAGGTCAGTGAAGAAGGAGGGGGAGGAGGTGCTCCAGGCACCAGAGCAGAAGTTCCCCTGCGGCCTCTGGTGAGGACCATGGTGGAGCAGGCTGTCCCCCTGCAGCCCATGGGGTACCACATGGAGCAGATCTCCACGCTGCAGCCCGTGGAGGAGCCCACGGTGGAGCAGGTGGATGTGGCCTGAAGGAGGCTGCAGCCCATGGAGAGCCCCCGCAGGAGCAGGCTCCGGGCCGGACCTGTAGCCCGTGGAGAGGAGCCCACGCAGGAGCAGGTGATCCGGTGGGAGCTGCCACCCGTGGGGGACCCATGCTGGAGCAGTTTGCTCCTGAAGGATGGACCCCGTGGTACGGACCCATATTGGAGCAGCTCTTGAAGAGCTGCAGCCTGTGGGAAGCCCACGCAGGACCCGTTCGGGAAGGACGGCATCCCGTGGGAGGGACCCCACGTTGGAGCAGGGGAACAGAGAGCGACCATGAAGGAGCGGCAGAGACGAAGCGATATGGACTGACCGCAACCCCCATTCCCCGTTCCCCTGCGCCGCTCGGGGGGAGGAGGTAGAAGAGGGTGGATGGGGGGAAGGTGTTTTTAGTTTGCTTTTAGTTTCTCACTGCTCTAGTTTGCTAGTTATAGTAATAAATTATACTAATCTCCCTATGTTGAGTCTGTTTTGCCCGTGACGATAATTAGTGAGTAACCTGCTTGTCCTTATCTCAACCCTTAAGCCCTGGTCCATCATATTTTCTCCCCCTGTTTCTTTGGGGAGGGGGAGTGAGCGAGCGGTTGTGGTGGAGGTCGCCTGTTTAGCTGGGTAAAACCACCACAGAAGCTGACTGCTTTGGTCTACAAAACATATTCACATTCCTGAATTTTTAAAAAATAAGAAAATCTTACTCATTTACTGACGTTCAACAATGGCATTTCTTCAGCTGAAAACAGCACATACTCCTTCCCTTTAAAACCATAATGTATTTTTGCCACAAGTCAGACAACACTAAAAATCTGCAGCAAAAAAATTTATGAGAACTAATCTCCTTACCCACAGAATCGTATCAGTTTAAGATCAAAAAAGCAGCATAGCATTTTTTCTAGATACTTTCTTAACCACTGAGAACTCAAGGAAAAAAAAGACAGATCTACTGTAGCTAGACTGTCCCTACTTTGCATCAGTTAGAAGCAGATATAGTCAAATCAGTAAGTTCCGGACATGACCAGGTAAAGTTACTTACTATGTACCTTAATATCCTTAATGCAATAGACAGAGAATGTAGTCTTTTCTGAAAAGATTATCACAGCTGAGAGTTAAGAAATAAGCTTAAGTGAGCCTTTAGTACCCTCTATCATCTAGTTCCACTCTTTTAGACAAACAGTACTACCAGGAAAGAAATGTAAGACATCATCTCGAATTTTGAAACAAGACCAAGGACACTGATATCATGATACATCACTGACATAATTCAAAAGCAGAAGGGTTAAGTTAATCATCTATTACTTTCAAGTGTCCTATAACTAAGGAGAGATAGCAAAACACCCACAGCCTACTGATGATACTCTGTGAGATTACTGCTAAAACCCTAAGAACCAAAACTGTTATCTGCATACTTGCAAATCCTTAAAGTAGAGATGTAGTTTAAACTCAGTACATCTACCAGATCTTGACCAAGGCACTCTCACAAAAAGTCATCTCGCTGTGGTTTGTTTTACCATCTTGGCATAAGAATTTTTGCTGGTATAAACGTATTCCCTGTAGAGGTTTTTACTAGTATAGCTGCAGTCTGCAATCTAATCAGCACAGCTACACTAGTATAAATTTAACTTTAAAACAGCTTAAGACCATAAACATGCTCCAACCTAATTTTCAGGTAACCAGGAAGCATTTGGTGAACAGACACATCAGATGTGTTGCATGACTTAACATCATTTATTGATGCATGCAGATAGCCATACCAGGGGGAAAAAAATCCAAGGTTTTGGTTTTTTTTGTTGTTGTTGTTGTTGTTGTTTTTGGTAAGTTGAAAGGAAGTGCTGCTAGTGAGCTGTGGTGATAGGAGCACTTCACACCTATATACTGAAAAAGACGAAAAATACACTGTCCGCCTGGCAGTAACATTGCATAAGCGACAATCAGCACTATTAAAGCAAAATAAAGATTATTTTGTTTTTTGCCAAACTATCTACAGTAGATACCTCCTGTTGTCATCGAATCTGTATCTTCTGTTGTGAGGTTAAGCAAAAAATTCCTCAGAGGAAGTAGACAGTATTTACAGTTATAATAATGCATTACTACAAAACAAGAATGAAACTGAAGTTTCACATAAAACAGGAACGTTGGAGTTAGACATCCAGATTGTTCTTACTGCAGACAGAATTACAGCATTTACTGTAATTACAATTCATAAAACACAAAACTATTACCCGAAGCACTTACACTAAGTAACGATGGCTATAAATCACAGTAAAGTGCTACGGGCTACCCTCAGAGCTACACAGGCCATCACAAGGCAAGAGATGATGGAAGAGAGGGACTACCTCCAAGACCCCTTACCGGGTCCCGATCAGGAGCCCTGAGGCACAGGAGGGCTTGCAACACCCTTGCTAGACTCGTGAGCGATAGGCAGCAATCTGCGGACATCAGTGAGCATGCAGCCCTGTAATACAGGGCTGCCACTGCTAGCGCCTGCCCTCAAGCTGTGCGTTGAGCCGCAAGGCCTCGGGCCCGGGGCTTGTCAGGCTTGCTCTGCCTGAACTCTCCCTGACCTGCCTCGTAGCTTCGTTTTACCTGGTTTAGCTGGGACACCAGCTTCGCTAATTGACTACGGCTAATTTATTTTACTTTCGTTTATCTTTGTGTGGTAAAATGACAGTTTTAAGCAGATAGCAGTAATGAGCAGTTATTTTCTAGAAGGAGTTATTTACAAGGATGTAGAGACATACAGGATGAGTATGACAGCAGAGGCCTTGAGCAGGACAGACAGCACGCAGTGTAGAAGGGTATAGGCACAGGACAAGAGATGGGGCACAGGTTCGCCACCAAAGACCCTATGCCTATAAACAACTCACTAAAGGTCAGTTAAAAAAAAAAAGGCAGACCTGGACAAAACTGGCTTCAGGGGCAACAAAGAAATAGAAACTAACATACGTAAAGGGCACCATATATAGTAAGTTTAGATGCAACTCGGAGCTGTAGGCCAATGAAGAAAAAGTGTAAAAGCATGCTAGCAAACATACAGAAAATAACCCCAAGTGGATCTTAGAGACAGGAAGAAGAAACAGGCAACATCACTTTCCTCCCAGCGGAGGACTCCAGAAGCCGATGACTTAGTGGTATCCTCTCCAGCAGCCCAACGTGCTGACGTCAAGACTCAGAGGGGTTGTGGAAGGGTAAGTGTAAGTGAGAGAAGGGACAGAAATCAAAAAGTGTGCATGTGACAATTTTTTCCTGTAGGTAAGTATTCTAACTGCACTATTCTTCCTTCTTTTTTTTTTTAAGAAGGAAATCTAGACTAATGAATCTTGCGGTACACTGCTAAGATTTCCATTAAACTAATAATAAATTCTTGGCTTTACTTATACACACACACACACACACACACACACACACAGTGCTTCCTCTTTGCCCATAAACAAAAATGTACCGATGCGGGTGGAGTCCTCCATTCCTTCTCCCATTTTGCAATTCTGAAGAGCATTATTAGTCTTTAAAGCACTACTGGAATATTACAATATAGTAACAGTCTGAAACAGCCTCAGGAAAAGCAACCAAGTGGGCCATCTGAACCTGTAACACTCTACCCCCCAGAGGGAAATCTTTGTACCAGGGTGACCAGTCAATGTTGTTTTGTACCAAAGGGCCTTCCACACGTTTATGTACATTCCTATGACAGCATCTAAACACAAAAAACAGTGAGCTAAGCAGTCACTGCTTATCTGCACTTTCTGTTTTCTGAAGGAAGTTCTAGACATCACAGAAGACACACAATTTCTTTTAGAAACCCTGCGAACAAGAAGGAAGTGTGGCCCAGTTGATAAGCATCCACACTCTTGAGTAGGAAGGGTAGGAATTTGGGCTGATTTCCTGGACAAGGGCCCAGACAGGAGGAACACGAGCAGAGAGCAAGAACTGGGTCAGCAAACTACTGAATAGTTATTTGTCCTAGTTTTCCAGCAGACACTGAAGGTACTCTTACCCTAGCCCAACTGCATCTGTAAGGGGTGTTAATACATCTAGAACTATTCAGATAAACTGTTTTGGAAAGATGTGAAAATACCATATACTGACACGACACCTAAAAGAGGGATCACATTCCAATATAAGCTTGTTATCTTTCCATAAGAGAAATAAGCCATTTAATATAATTTTGATGCAAAGACTAACTACTGCATCCATGGCTGTGACTGAAAGGCAATACAGCTCTTCAGATTCATCTGACATGCACAGACAGACAGCTATCATCAATATCGAGAGAATGCAGGCCAAGCTTCTCAGTAAGAACTGAGCGCTCCACATACAAGCCAAATACTAATCTGTATGCCAGAGACATATGTGGAAACCCAGCCAAACACTCCGTATAGGGGGGTTCAGGTGTAAAGAGAACATAAATACTGCCTCATCCACTTCTAAAATCTCCAGGTATACTATTATGAAAGATATGAAAGGTTCTTACAGCATTGACAGCAGTGGCACGGATACTTTCAGCAGGCGGTGGGGGGGGTGTTAGACATTGACAGAGGTGTAAGTCCTAAGAAAAGTCAGTAAACCGTGTTGTGAATTTAGTAACATTAGAACAGAACAGAAGTAAAGTCTTAGATGACAAGTGACCTGCCCAGATAAACAGTCGTGCTCTGACCTACGTAGACAAGCAAGCAACTGTAGCTAGGGAAACAAGAGTATGAAGTGACACGAGCCTTGCACGTATGAAATACAAAATCTGAAGTCTATTTTTATCATGTGCTAGTTAATCAACAATAGTTCAAATGTTTTACATTTTATATATTTAGTAAATGATTTGGGAAAGGATTTGCTTTGCAATAGCAAAGAAAGTTTTATTTAAAACCAGCGCTGACCACTCAAAATCACAGTAAGACTTCAACACAGCACAAGGTTTCTCAATCTTCATGTCTACAACAACACAGCACCCAAAACAACAACACAAGCAAGAACATCAAACATCTTCTGTTAGCCAAGCAAAGGTCACAGAATTAGCAGACAGCAACCTCAAATACAGAAAGAAGCTGTTGAAAGAAGCTGCTTGATGCAGCAAATAGGTAAACCTTTGAAATCCTTGCTCCAGGACAAGGATTCATCAGGAGACTGGACAAATTCATGGGATAAATCCATCAAGAGGCGTTAAGCACAAGAAACCACCACTAGCTCTAGAAGTCCCTAAATGTCAGTGCATGTTTTCCATATACTGTTTGCATATTTATGTTCAGAAGCTACTTTCTTCCTTTGGGAATGGGCATGCTTACTAAAACCTTAGAGTTCTCCCTGAGAAAGAACAGGAAGAGGCCTAACTTAAAAAAAACATGCCACCACCACACAACAAAATAGGAAGAAATCAAATGATTACAAGACAGACGATCAAAAACCCCACAGAAGGATGACGATCAAAAAGGAAATTCCTCAGGGACACCAAACAGAGCACACCAACAATACCAATAGCTCCCCAAAGGCATCCAAAGAGCCAGCAGGCACTATCCCGAGATGCTCTAGCCAGAGATGTTAGAGGACAAGGGAACAGAAAAACCCTACAGCTGCCAGAATCTCATTAGCCAAATTTCCTCCTTCTCCCTTAAGTGGCCAGCTTGGCTAGGACCAGGAGGTGGTCCTACATCTTGGCTGGGCTTCAGACACAAAGGGTATAAATAAAAAGGTTAGCGGCAAAGCATAGTCAAAGCCTCAGTAAAAGGTGCTGCAACCTGGCACATTTGACATACGCTTGTCAGGACTTCTCACTGCAGCAGGGAGATGCTTCAAGAGAACTGTACCACAAACGTACCCACAGCACCATTCTCACACCATGCACCAACTCATCTCCAGTGAAGCACAGAATCTGCTGCACGCAAGCTGGCCCAAAGTTTCTTGTCTCTGCTGCAAGCAGGAGGACTTGTCACTTCGTGCATGGGTGGGACACAAGTGCAAGAAAACCGAGCAAGCAGAGCATGAGCATGCAGAGATATTTCTGCAGCATGGGTTAGAAGACGACTTGGTTTACATGCAAGTGGGTGGCAGAGAGGCTCATGGGTCAGAAGCTTAAGCAGCAGCTCCACATGCAAGGTAGGATCCTGAGGCAGAGGGATTTACGGTTTGACCCAGCCTGGCTTATGTTATAGCTATTCTGGAATTCCAAGTTTCATTGGAGTGACTCACCTTCTTCCAGAGACTCAAATGAATCAAAACACCCAATGTGCCGCAGTTTTGATTCTTTCATGGAGATTAAACAGTCAGTTAACCAGTTATGATTTTTACCCTCCCCAATGAATAGTGTGTAGACTGTCACTCAGTACTTTGATCTCCATTGCCACTCAAAGTGAGAGCAGAGGTTTTAAGAAAAAAAAAAAAACACATACTCAACACCCCACCAAATATCTGACATACTGCTGCAATTTTCCTCCTGAAGTGGAAAAGAGTGGCTAGTTCAAGTCCTATCTCTGACTGGATTAGACTCTCATACATGTACCTAGCATTCACCTCAGCTATCAACTCCACTTTAGAAGCCAAGCTTGTCATACTGTGTCACCTCATTTCAGAAAGCATACACATCTCTTGCAAGCCTCAGTCGCAAGAAATAGAACAATGAAACAAAAAGATCTTGCTCCTTCCTTGTGGAGTAACACGCAGCAGTTATTTTAGCTACTAAAATACATTTCCCAAAAACACAAGTGTAACACCCAGTATTGCTAATCTCTAATTTGTTATTGCTGTCTGACAAACAGCTGTGCTACCTATGAGGAAGCACAGATGAATTTCTCTCACCTCAGACTTGTCACTGGTTCTTGGTCTTTGTAGTCAAGTTTGGAAAGGTTACAGTTCAAGATTCCTACAAGAAGGATGTGAAAGCAACATGAAGGCTGTTTCTACAAGTTAGCTTAAAACTAGATAATAAGTTCACACAGAAAGGAAAAAATCCTTAGATTGTGTGTGCTATAGAGCAGCTATCAAATGTTTACAGCAGATAACAAAATGCAAGCATTCCACTTACATCAGAATCCCTTGGTGTTTGTAGACTTGCCCACCAAGGTAACAACTTAGCTGTAACTATACACGATTTTATTTAAGTCTAAATAAGTATATGGGTGTATTAGCACAAAACACAGGAAAGCAGGAAATTTTTCACCACCTCAGCTGCAGCATTCTCCATAAAATGTTCAGTGTAACTCTACATAATCATATTATACTCAAACTCTTAGCTAAACAAATACTTGTTAAAACTGATTTATTACTGTCAAATAGATTAATCTGCATGTTAGTCTGCTTCAGGCCAGAAAGGAGTTTCATCAAACCATATACAAACGTTGCTTTTGGTCATCATGGGAGTTTGAAATCAGAGCTTCGGAGAGATCTATGACAAATATTACAGCATGAAAACAGCAAGGAATGCATAAGACTTTCCCTGTAATTCATTTCCATTTTCTCTGCTTTGTTCGATGGCATGTTGTCAGAGTCTAAAAACTTCACTAAATGAAGTCTGAGTTTCTCTTAGCATCTTGTGTCACTGGAGTTGTAAAGCATACAGCAATCACAAGCCAGCTTCAAACCGACATTCACCGCACTCCAGTGGAGGAGGGAATGCTTACAAGTTAACACAACCTACTTTACCCGTACTTCAAGTAGTACACAAAACAGAAAAGCTGGCTCAAACATTACACTTACTACAGTATGTTCAATAAGTGCTGGTCGGTATGAAGTTTTATTTCCCAGCAGCTTCTTTAAATCCTTCACATTGTATGGCTTCCTTATTTGATATTTCAAACAGAAAGCAGAATTAGTCTTCACTACAGACCACTTGCTTTCTAGTACAATCGACTCTCTAGACCACTTACTAGCCAATCCAAGATTTTCAGCACAATCCTATCAAAAGTTCAGAGGCGAAGACCGTTGGACAATCACTGAAGAGAAGCAGCTTTAGCGCACATCCTGCATGTTAGCTTAGCGACTGGATCGCCAGCCACACCACATGCTGATACAGGTCTTCTATTACCCGTCACATCCCCTGAAGAAGCAGTCTCAAATGTAAGCAGCAGTAATGCATATCTTCTGCACCTTTCCTTTTTATGCCTGCCCAGTAATTAATTTTAAGTGCCAGTAATTCTCAATTACACCATCATTAGTATGACTAAATGTCATTCCATGATAGGAATTATGCAACTATGTTTTGGTCAACCCCAAACACCACCACTGTCGCCTGTGACTTTGAATGTTGTAACAAATAATACGCTTATAAACTGTTCATTTATAACAAAGACGTAGCTTAAATTACTATCTAATTCAGGAGTCCCTTTGGCTTGAAATGAGAAAGTGGTCAAATCTGTTACCTCAGGACTGCAAGAAGGGAGTACCAAGTGTTAAAGGAGTTTCAATCCCTACGTAGGATAAAGCCTCTTCAAATGTAGTTCTTTTAATACCACCTGAAATCTTACTACCATACACACAGCATAGACTGCTAAAGGTACAGGAATGCGGAATTGTACCTTTTCAAGGGTGACCTTAGCCTGCACGAAACATTCATGCGAGTCTTGCAGGCACATAAGCCCTCAGGCACTTACATAATAATGAACTATTGAGACAGAGCCAAGACATTAGTTTTTAGAGGAAAACAGTCATGGGTTCTGTGATCATGCTTTGTTTTTCACAATGACTTTACTGTCATGTGTAAAAGGAGCTGCTTTGAACTGCTTAACTAGTACAGAAAAAGTCAGCTGGAAAGGGCTTACATTGAAGAATGAGAAACTAACGTCCTTCTGAGAGCACCTTGTACCCCTTGTCCAATAGCATCTTAAGACTCTGCTGCTCAAAATCCAAAGCAGACCTAGGTTACTTACAGTCATGCAGAGCTCTGTTGCACCAGCCCTGACCTTATCTGAGTTTTTTAGTATCACCTCGGACAGTGTTATGCCTCATCTCCTCTTCCCTACACTGACCATACACTGGAGTCCATCCAAATCAGTTGACATAACTGGCATTTTCAACAGCATCACGCGCTAGTTAGATATTTTGGACAGAAACATTTCTGCAAGTGCTGTGAAACTTGGTCAGCCTCTCTTGCTCTCCATCAAGGATCAGCTTAACCTGAAATTCTGAGTTTGTCTTTATGACAGGACACAGGAAATACCTTTAAACTTCAGAGTATAGGATCAAGTCCAAATTAGAAGAGAGTTTTTACAGATACAGTAGTGCTAAAATAGAGATTAGCTATGCTCCCACTTACTGAATCAACGATTATAAATTTTTGGGTTACAAAAATCTAATGTTTAATTATCGATCTTCCTCCTTTACAGTCCCGGTTGAAACAAGAATGCCAAGAAAACTATAAAAAAGAATCCTAATAAATATCTTACAAATCAAATGTGAGCTACCTAGCTATTTCCTGTGCTGCATTAGTGAAACCCACAAAAAGGAAAGGATTTTTTTAACACATTCTTTATTGAACTATTTCTGTAATGTTGCAGAATTAATATGGTTGTCAATTATTAAAAAGGTCACAGAGCAGGAAGTCAAAAAACAGCTGCACTTAAGCATGGACATTAAGATTATCAGGACAAGCCTTTTTCAGCATTCTCCTCTTAGCTCAGACTGCATAAAGGTCAGAAAGCCACTAAGTAAAGCTTTTGTTGACTTTGTTATGTTTTTCCTCAACTCTCAGCATCTCCGTCTCTGAAAATAACCCATTTTGTTTCCCACTGAAGGTACAGCAGGCAGAAAGCCAATAGTTGGCACTTTATCACATAGCCACTTTAATGATAATTATGAATAGACCTTTCTTTTGATTTCTACAGTCACATTCCATTTTAAAAATTGCCTAAAAGATTAATACAGAGATCAGCAGAATATTGCTGTTATCAACCTTGCAATGCTACATGCTGTTCTAGGGAATACATAAAGAGACATAAATAATCACTTAAACTAAAGCAAATAAAATCACCACTTGCAAATCACGCTGCTCTTTGCGAGCAAATGGGTTCTGTCACATCCCACAATGTCAGGAAACACCAGGTTCCACCACCACTAACTTACCTTCACAGCACTAGTTCTTCCCTACGTAATCCATGCCCAAATTTCACCAGCCAAGGAGAACAAGATTTAAAGCATTAGAGGAGACGGGGCGGTGGGGGACTGGGCAGGGGGACACACAGAGAAAAAGCACATCCTTCAGCATACACCAGGCAATGGCAACCAGTCAATGTCACAAAGCAGCCCACTAGGAAATGCAGTGGGGTATTCTTCATGACAAAAGCATGTCTCAGCTGTCAGCTGAGAGAAGCTGACATGCATATCCAGTGGTACTTCAGCTCAAGTCCTACTAGGTATCCACTTCCTTGTTCCAAAAGCTAAAGTCACTTTCCCTGAAGGTAAAAGCTTGCCAATACTCTCAAGACTGATAACTGGTCTTGGATATACTTAACTTTGCATTGCACGGCTTTTCAAAACAGCTCCCACTGCAGACAAGGAGAGATATAGAAGCATTTCTAGTGCAGGCAGGAATTTTATCACTCAGATTAAATCTAAGAAGCCAGAGTTGCACTTGCTCTCAGAAGACAGCTTTTACTGCCTGAGTTATTCCATTTTCATCACAAGTTCTCCATTTCACAAAAACCTCAGGAACAACGTATAGATGCGTTGGCTTGATGTCCTTATTATGGTAATAGGTCCCAAAACACGGTATCACCCACCAAGTAGTTTGTACAAGGAATAAAAGTCTGCAAAACTACATGAAGAAAAAGTTTCATACAGCAAGAAGGTCTGTGGTATGTTCCCTCCAGAAGAACAGCCTGCTTATTCAAATACCCATAAACATACAATTTACTAAATCACACATGACAACATTTTGAGGAAATCATACTAGTAAAGCAACAAGCACAACCACAAGTAAGGAGCTAAAACAGCAACCTCACCAGAACGTTATCACTAAAACAGAAAGAAGCCCACAAAGGATTCCGACCAGCAAAACAACCCTTATCTAAAAACTGCAGGAGAACTGTGCAACGTATCCAGTGATCCCCTAAACAAATCTATAGCATACAAATTCTCATCCTCTAGACCTAAACAGGGCAGCACAATTGACCTTAGCTTCAAACAAGTAACAGCAACCTCTGCAATCCCCTAATCAAATGGAACCGAACAGGGTGGAGAAAACATTTAATTTGGTTAAGAAGAGAGGGAGGGAAATTGGGTGAAAAGGTATGAAAAATGGCTTGCATGTACTTATAAGTCAATCTAACCATGCCTTTCAATACATGCAGATGGTCATGATTTCATTTAGAAAAACAACATTTCTTGTTGACAAAGACAACAAATGTAGGCCATGTTGTAACGCTATGACATCTGTACCTAATATAAGTTTAGTTTTCAACACTAAATGAAACAACATGAACGCTAACCATTTTGAGATAAAATACTGTCAGAAAGAATAGAATAAGGCAGGGCAGAAAAGGAAGTAGCCTTTTCCGCAGCAGATCCCCAGAGAAGTTTGTAGTGTACTTAGATCTGCCACCAGAAGACTGCAATACCCATTTTAAGTATTCAGAACAGACTTCCAATCTACTGCACACGTAAATTGTCTATTCCTGCTTACTGCTACCTAAAGGTATCTTAGAGCTGATGATTATAGCACTGCCTATTCCAACACTTTCTTTCTGTAAATAGTGCCTATTTTCTATTCGCACAAGAGCTTAATTAGTCCTGTTCAGAGTAACAGCAGCTGGGCACACCCCAGCAGACTCCACTGCATTTTCACAGCTACTGAAATCCAGCTGAACCTTGCTGCAAGTTTTTCTACACCGACAATTACATGTCCTGTGAATCTTATTCCTACCTACACATTCAAAGACGCCTTTCTGCAAGCAAGTATGCAGCACTGAAGTCCTGAAACAGTGTGACATGCTTACAGTTAAAAAAGGCTAAAGAGAGCTACGGCCAGGAAAAGAGACTCCTTTCCCCACTAACAGAGGAGCAGAGATCTGTGACTCTAAAATACAAGAGTACTCATGACTACATGCAACAAATAAAACTTATTTAATGTCACTTTATACGTCACCCCTACAACACATTTTATCTGTTCAAGAGACCATTAAGGCGCGCACACAAAAAAAACCTACAGAACCTGGACAGTCATTTTCTTCCTACCTTGACCACATCATGAATCAAACATACACTAGTTAACAAAAAACAGCGAGGGACAGGTATGTCCATACAGTGGTGAAAATACAAAAGAAGTTTTAATTGGAAATCATACTAAATCAGATGACAAGTCGGTATTAAATATATACTAGTTCATCTTCCAAATTCCAAACACCTTAGTTTTGCCCACACTTCCTCACTTCATTTGCTACTTCTCAAATGAAGCAGCAGCGGCACAAGCTGTAGCTGTGGCACTTCCTTTCCTGAGAGAGGCCGTCTGCTTATCAGCACACCAACTGCCACATTGCAAAGCAGTGAGTAGCCTTTTGTATTCAAAAACACTGCCACTGTGCCCTGAAAGGAAGCTTTGACGTTTGTCTTCAAACTGGACTAAGACAAACATTTCATTTTTACATCAAACCATTGAGACAAACTTTCAAGAAAACATACATATTCACGAGGCCAGTTAAAGTCCAGCTCAGGTTTACAATCACCTAATGGTAAAAGTCTGAATCTTACACTCCAAGCTATTGCCATATGGAAGGCAAGAGGTCACTCTTCTCAAAGCTCTGCAACAGGAACTATGTGGAAATAGCTCAACTGTTGCTTCTTAATTTACATTTTGACCTGCAGCATCCTACTTTAAAAATAAAACGTTCTGGTAGTCAGAACATACTCAAATAAACAAGCAGAAGTTAAAAACGTTTTCCTATTCCTAGAAACCTATTTTCTGAAGAAGCAAAACTAGTGCCAAGTTTGTCACTGTATTCTTACTTTAAAAAACAAAAAATTCTTTGTTGAACTTGTCTTGACAAACATATTGCTTTAAAAAGCAAAGGCAGCCAGTCACTACACTAGGTACAACCAGTGAAATAGACTGTCTTGCAGAAAGGAGAGGCATTTGTTTAAAACAAGCTTTATCAGAGGATGATACAGTTCAAAGTAATAGTCTTCCCCTTAAACACTGTCCAAAATACTTTTTTGTAATCACTACCATTATCTTGTGTAAGAATGTCTTTTCAAACCTACCAACACTGCCAGAAAATTCACTGAATGACTCAGACACAGACACTTTCAGATCATAAATACCCAGAATTGCTATTTCCATTTCAGAACTACTTCTATTTAAGCATTTGAATTGATGATGGCATAACAGCATAATAATCCAACGACCACCTGAAGTTTCCTTATTGAGATTTTCCTCGTATACAGACAGGATATCCATTGATGAAAGCAAGCTTTGTTTCTTTGCACAGCATCTTGGACAATACAGTTACACAATCAGAAACCTGTAAAACTTGCAAACTTTTAACTGCCTCGTATTGAGCATCTTTGTACAGGAAAGCATGACACAGCTCCTTGAACATTCAACTGAAAGCATAAGATAGCAACAGAGATTCAAGCATTAAAATCACTGGCATTACATGCCCTGCCAATTCCCATTAATTTTCTTTTGTGACAAATCAACAGAAACTCTTGCCTAGAGCAAGCACAGGCTTTTCAAAGTCCAGCCTTTTCATCCTGTATCCAAGAGTCAAGCTTGAAGTCTGAATCTCACCCACAACTGCCAAAACCACCGCTCGCGAGTCACTTGGGCAAACCTGCAGTAAGGCCAATAGCACATAGTTCAACAGCACTGATACCGCTCCATTGGCACTAAGATCGGGGTGGCGGGGGGAGAGCCCTTTGTTTGGCTCAGTTGAAGACCTGATAAAGTTTAAGCTCCATACTCGTCACATTTGACATTTGTGATTGAGAACATATGTATCATAGATAAAAATCTGTTGAAGAAATATTCACCGTGAAAGGCTTTGCTTAAGAACTATGCCAAATTACACTCTTCCCCTTCACACTAAATTATGTTTTCATACCTGATTTATACTCAGAAAGCATGATTTTGAAAATCTGGGCAAAGTCTGGATGCAGCTTTTAACCCTGCCATCACCAATTCTGATTCAGTTTCCGCATTACTGCCTGTTCTCCAAAGTTTTCATGATGAAGCTGTCAACAGCCTTATCCATAGGCTTATTTAACAACATTTAGTTGTCAGCTCAGACAAAAGAGTCACTTCCATATTTTAGTCAGCTAATGTTACACTTCCAACACAACAATGAACTTCTTTCAAGTTGCCTACTGACACACACTCGCAGTCCTCACATAGGATGAGGTGTCACAGTACAGCTGAAGTTTACACATAAGTTATCTCTATAAAGTAAGAGACATAGGATAAAATCATCGTAACTGGAACTGGCTAGTACCCATACAGGAAAACAAAACAAACCCAAAACATGATCACTTCCCTTTCTGTATGAAGAATAACAGTTCAGAGCTGAAGATAAAAAAGAAAACAGGCTGTGTTTCATGACCGCACTGCACCCGTAATTCCATGGCACATCTAGCTCTGTCAGTCAAAGATATTCTCCTCTGTTACAACAGCTACCAGCCAAATTTGAAGTAGTCTCATTAAGAAGGAAAGCATCTCTCTTCGGAAACATTACAAAAAGGCCCCTGAAAGCTGATGGATCTTACAGTGGAACTCTGAAAGAGAAGGTTGTGTGGCACAGTTCTTCAGAAACCTCCAGAAGAGACCTGCGATGACCACAGCCAGAACACATCCTGGAATTTAACACTCCCTGACACCAACTACAACACAGGAGTGAAAACAAGTTTAAATTACACACTGGGACCTCAGCTCTTGAAAACCAGATTATGCCCAGAACATATACCCAGAGGACTTGGCCAATTTTACAAAACTCGGTCCATTTTAACAAATACACAAAATAGTTGTGATATACAAGACAGTTCAACCGCCTGAAGAACTTCCATGCAGCACTAAGACCAAGAAGTATCTTTAAATAAGGAATAATATCTACAAGTTTTTCTGCTATGGGACAGGTGCATGTTAGTTTACATACATGGAGCAACAAAGCCCTATGTCAAAGAAGTTACAGTTTAATATTAAGGGTTGTTTTTCTTTTTCCCCAAACACATATGCCAACACAGCCATCTACTAAAGCCACTAAATCAACTGACTTATAAGGTTAAAACAGACACAAAAAGAAACCTACACGCTGCTTGAAAAGCTCACTATGAACAACGCTGTCATATCTTCTTTGTCTTCCAGTCGATTACTGTATGTTTCACCATCTTTGTTGTTCATCCTGAACACACAAGAGATGAACAGCCGATTACCTCTTAGGGAAAAAAGACTTTAAAAAAAACTTTATTTAATTAACTCTCACTTGGGAATATCTGGATTGCAGTAACACTGGCGTCTTACATTTAGATTATCTACTGTTGATAACTCCAGTGTTTACAGATCCACTTACACTGGTGCGGGGAGCGTTGCACAGGCAAGGCAAGGTTGCCACATCGTGCAAGCGCCGGAGTTATTTTTCTCACCCCCGCAAGAAGATTTTAGGAGCAGCTGCAGGCTTCCCCGTCCTGACGAGCAACAAGTGCACCGACGGCCGCACGCAAGACCCGCTCACGGGGCTCTTGACCCACCTGCAGCGAGCACTGGCCTGCAGCCTCCTCCAGCCGAGCCCTTCCAACCGCCCGGCAGCGAGCACCG
>VXAL01004410.1:229792-254538 GCA_013399475.1 Chauna torquata
GGTGCCGCCCGCCGCCCCCCGCCTGCGGCAACCGCTGCCGCCTCCCCGGCCCCGTCACCTCCCCCTTGCCCTACAGCGTCATCATCGCACGAGGCCGCCGCCGCCAATGCGGACCGCCTCCCCGCGCCTGCGCGCCACGCACCGGAAGGAAGGGCGGCGAGCTAGCCCCGGTGCACCTTGGGGAATGTAGGCAGCAGGGCCGCTGCCGCCGCGGCGGGGCGCCCCTCCCCCGGCACCGGCTAGGGAAGGGAGGGGCGTGGCCCCCCCCCCCCCCCCCCCNGCGGAGGGAAGGCGGTGACGTTTCGGCGGGCTTTTGTGCTCCGCGGGCGCCGTTGCCATGGCAGGGCGGTTGGGGCGGTTGGTGGCGGTTGGGGCGGGAGGGCCGGCAGCCCCTCAGGAGAGGCCGGGCCCGTCGGCGCGTCCGTCCTGCATGCCTGCCCCCAGCCTCCGGCACCGGGGGGTTCGTTCGTGTCACTGCATCCTCCGGGCCCTGTGTGGGCGGCAACGCGGTGCCCTTTGCCACAGAAAGCGCTGGCACGGGAAATCCCCCGCCACGCAGCCCTTCCCGGTGGTGTGACAGAAAGGGGCCCGGGATGGGTCACCCCGGGCGCGCAGAGCCATCGAGGCTGGGAGAGGAGAGACACTGAAAAACTTAAAAGTAGGGGGAGGTGGGAAACATTTCCGGGACTGCGGCAGCTGCCACAGGTCCTCCTAGGGGCAGAAGAGGCCCGGGCTAGGTCTGGGTTTAGTGCTTGTGGCAACTGCAGGACAGCTAACGTGGTCCGGGCCGTGGCACAGAGCGGGGCTGTGTCTCAGAGCAAGCTGCCAGCACGACATCATGTGCATCCACAACCGGTGACACACCACACATATGATGAAAAATGGATGGTATTACCGGGCCTGATGCTGGTGGAGGCATCTGGAAAGCCTGGCTTTTGTGATGGCACTGGAACGCCTGTGTCTGATTCAGAGGCACGGAGAGAGAGAGAACAACAAAAAGGACAAGAAGTGCCTTTGTTAAGTGATGGGAAGTACAGGCAGAATAGCAGGAAAACCTACGTGACACTAAGATCACAGCTTCTGAAACCGTGTCCTTGGAGAAACGGTGGAAACCCTAGGCCTGAATGTTGTACATCGAGACTAGTCAAAACACTAAGGAAATAGCCTGCTAGAGGACAATCTTGCATTGTCGAAGAGAACAATTGGATGATCTGGTAGGACTTGTCTAGCTGTAATTTCTGTGGCTCCACACACTTCAATGCTCCTCAGAGGCACACTCCTATAAACTTGTATCCACACCCAGAAATTTAATCTCAAACAATTGACTGTAAACAAGATAGTCAATGGAAGCAAAATTATCCTCATAAATTAGTATTTGAAACACTTTGGACCCAAATGCCTATCAACATTAAATAACTCTTGCCCATTCCTTAAAACCTTGTTTACAAAAATATGATTCCCTATTGTCTCCTTTAAAATATGTCCCAACTCACACATTCATTAAAATCTTAAGAGTTTTTTAAGGGAGCAAGGCAGATACTGAACATCAAAATGGCACTATTGCATGTATTTACAGTTTCTGTCATCAATCAACATGTATTTTGACAGCCCTAGGGCTGCACAACAGAGAGCAGCAGCTGCAGTGCCTGCTCCTGGCTCCACCCCTGCCTGTCCGATGAAGCATTTCCTGCCCCATGTTTCAGTATTTCATCTGTAAAATGGCGCTAATGATTTTAAAATATTTTGAGCTCCATTGACAAAAAATGTATGTAAAAACTACATGTCATTTTCATCTGTAATTTCCTGTCACCATAACTTAATGTGTACTCAGCCAGTTAAGAGGAAAATTGAGATAGGAACACTGTTTCATTAAATATTATATACACTGAATTAAAGTGGTTTATTCTGGTTCAAGATCCTGTAAATCAAAAAGCAAAGCTGTGCTTTGCCACATAGGGCAAACTACTCCTTTGAAAAGACACATTTTAAAAAATTGAGTTATGTACTTCTTGGGCATTTGTAGATAATTCCTAGAAATCACAGCATTAATACAAAGTGCTCGTTGCCTTAAATCCTTCTCTGAATGTTTTTGTCCTAAATAGTCCTGAACTTTGTGAAAGTTGGCTGGTCATTAGTTAACTCTATTATTGTTCCTAAGCAAGAGGGAACAAATTTGCCTGCGGTAAATGAAACTCAGGCTAGCCAGAATAATCACGGTGAATTGCAGAGCGGCTGCCACTCTAAAACCCTCATCTAGGTGTTTTCCCAGCCAGGGAAAGGTACTGGCTAAACACTTGTGCAGCTCCTGGAGGCTGTGAGCAACGCAGGGGCTGCAATCAGCTCCAGCACAGTGCCTGTGACACCCATTAAGTGACATTGTGTCTACCCCACCTCTGCTTTATTGTTTGTTTGTTTTGTTTTGTTGTTTTTGTTTTTGTTTTCCTGTGAAAGGCATAATTGTAATGTGTCCTTGCATGGTAATGCCTCATCCTGCTCATCCTGTAGTGATCAGGATGCTCTGGTAATCATGCAAAAGACTGACACAACTATATGGCACTCTAGGAGCAAACAAAAGACAAATCATGATTCAGAGTAAAACTGCCCCAGGGTAAGGAAGAGCCTATAAATTTTTTTTTTTACAGGATATGCCTTATTTCTGCAAGCCTTTAAACTGCTTCATCTCTATTGGGAAACATATTTGAGAGGCTGCTGTCTGAATTCCCCGGGATGGCTGCAACCGTGTGACTCCAGCATGGGGCAGTGCTAATGGGGATAGGGCCCCAGGGCAGGGGCAGGTATAACAATCTCCGTGTTCCCTAGTAAAGCTTTGCCTGCTCATTCTCTTTGCATTTCCTTACATCAATCAAATAATTATCCTCCTTCCCCTCTCAAAGCACGAGGGCATGCTCATTGCATGCTCTGGCACAGTGCCGAAGGGTGATGCTGGCTGTAGCAGCCAAGTTCAAAACAGCCGGCGTGAGGTCTGTTGGCAGTACCACGGGGCTGTCAGACCCGGCTTCCTTTGGGCAGACAGCGTGGAGAGGTAACTGTGACAATTCGGTGGCCAACCTGAGTGTCACGCTTCTCCCTCTGGAGCCATGGGGCTTGTGAATCACCGCTGGGCCATCTCAGGTGGGGTAGCCTGGTGTCTGAACGTGGTCCGAATCCAGCCCACCAGTCCCAACCCATGCGAGGAGAATAATTTAAAAAGTGAAATGCAATGAAGAGAGGGGAAGATATTAAGGAATTCTGGCCCAAGTCATGAACTCCCTCAGTGAGGGAGACGGGAGGAGGGAAGCAAGATTGGTGGAGCAGGAGTGAGGATAAAAGAAGGTGGCAGCAGTGATGCCTTCCTAAAAAGTCCAAAGAGCCACTGATGCAACCAGTAATGGTACTCCACAAAAAAAAAAAAAAAAAAAAACAACCTTCTGATGTGTTAGAGGCTTCGAAATGCCTGAACACGGTTGAGAGCTCCCAACATGTACTGTCTATTGGGAAGGAAAAATTAAAGCGGAGTTCTCTCTTAAATGTAGAGAACAAGCTACTTTAAAAGGTTAGCCTGTCTTTGGTGTTCTTCCAAAATGATATTACAACATAATGGAAACAAATCAAGGAAAAAAACGTTTTGTTAACATGCCCCTTTCTACATGTGCCACATGGACGCGTTGCCGTAGGTGTGCCAGTGGGTAGCCCTGCTCTCTGCTGGTGCGGTACAGAACTGCTGGCATCGCTAGCCCCAGGAGCACCTTCATGTGAACCCCCGGGGTGCCCAAGGGGTCCAGGGCAGATGGATGGCCCTGCCACACTAGCCATAAGAAAGGCCCCAGTCCGAGTGAACTCTGGCATCACCGGCTGAAACTGTGTCTGTGATGATTTGGCCTCCCATCACGTCACATCACATCAAAAGAGGGCTGCAGGCGTTGTCTCACTGCCTGCCTCGAGGCTGAGGCAGCGGTCAAGGATCAGTACTTCACTGGGAAGTAATTCTTCTAGGGATGCTCGTGATGGAGAGACACGGCAATATCTAATGCTCCATTTTATGGCTGCCCACCAGTGTGGGGAAAAAGCAGACTAACTGCTTCTCCCAGCTCACAGAGGCAGGAGAACTCCTGACCCTACTGGTTGTTCCCCTCTTCTTTCTTTGAGGAAATGCTATGAGTAGGTCATGCCCTTTTGTATCCTAATGCAAAAATAGATTTCAACTGTCATTTAAACAGAGCTAAGAAAGAAGAGGGAATAGTAACAGCTTCAGGCCCTGCAGAAGATTGACAATGGGAAAGTCGACAGAAAGGCATGAGCACGCTGTGATCATTGTATTATACTGTGGGTTATTATTGTTATTTTGGGATTTACAACGGCTGATCATGATTCTTTTTGTCCCTTCTGGTATGTGTCCTGTTGGCCTCAGAAGTCTGTTTTGCTTATCTTTGAGGTTGGTTATATTTAGACTTCAGAGCTGGTATGCTCACAAAATGGCCCAGTCTCTAAACCATCAGCTAGCTACACTGGAGCTGGGGCTGGGACAGGCTACACGCTCGATGGTCTGTGCATCCATCAGTCTTTGTGCATGGGGTGTAGGTGACCACACCACTGGACCAGGTGGCCAGGATACACATCTGGACCAAGGAGTTCGTGCATCTCAGGGACCCACGGTTTAGATCTAGCCAGTCTACCTTTGATGAGAAGTGTTCCCTTTAATGGGAACAATATTACGTTCACATCTGCCCACTGTCTGTTACACAACAGGTCCTTCAGAGCTTGCCATTCAGTGAACTTTATTTCCTCAAGTGTCTTCTAGATACTATTTAATCTAAATGTAGTTAATGTAGTTAAACAAAAGCTAAATGAGAATGAGTGCCCATAAAAGCAGCTGGTTCTGGACAACCTTGTGACAGACACTTGAGAAATGCCCTTTAGTTGCTGGAAGGTATTTCCCAGGGTCTCCCTGGGATGTTCTGTGCATGTGTCAGCTGATGAAAATACCGTCTGTATTTCTGTAGCCACAGGTGATTAGGAATTGCTCCCACAGCATAATTCAAACCTACTAGGCTTCTCCCTGGGCAGGGTCAAGTGAGCAGAGACCCTTGCATGTTTGATTGTTTATGACTGACCAAGATCTGCTTCGTTTGTGCTTTGTCAGGGCTATACAACTTGGGTCCGTACAGACAGCATAAGGTACACTTAAACTACACGTCTGGGTTCAACATTGGTGTTTCCTGATCTGCAAAAGGCGGCAGTCTCTCTGTTACATTGAGCTCTGGGTAGGTGTGGACTTCTTGGAGACAAAGAATAGGAACCTCCAAACAATGCAAATGGCCTAGACTCCAGTGGTGTTAAAAGGTTCATTTAAATTTTCTCACAACCCTGCCATTCCCTCTTTGCTACAATTACTATCAAATGAAAGTTTCCGTTTGTTCTGGGGTCAGCTATTGCTTAGCTTACCTCACAGCAGAGCATACTAAAGCCTCATTCATTCACTTTATAACTTATATATTACTAACCAGTTGGAAAATGATGACAGATTTGCATCCTGTTCTGCTCCGTTTAGGAGCTGATGTGCACTGACTTGCAATAACCGTATATTTGCATAGTGCCTTTAACTCCAAAATATTTTAGTTTTACATGACTTATGGGTGGTCATTTCTATCAGCCTTGAAGTGCAGTGACTTCAGGGTTGGAATGTGGCAGTCAGTAACCAGCACACACTATAAAATAGCGTATTGTGTGAATATCTTATCCATATGAAACTGCAAATAGAACTTAAGTAGGCAGGTATTTGATTCAGAAACCAGGCTACCTTCCCTAAGCCTTGCTCTTACTACAAGACATTCAATAACCGTAAATAAACAAGTCCTGAGTTTCACCTCTCTTTTTGGAACAGCCTTTCCTCTCTGAGGCTCCTGGTGAGCCCCCAACAACCACCTCCACGCATCTGACCCTCCCGGGTGCTGCGGAGCCTCTTTGTCCAGAACTGAGCGTATCACCGCACCATGGGGATATACTGACTGCCAGAGGTAATGAGTGTACAGAGTAGGCCTTCAATTACCTTTTTTCAGCTGTATTTCTCAAAGAGCTTTACAGAAAAAGGAGGTATTCTGCTCCTGGTTTTATATAGGAGGAGGCTGGAGACTAAAATGCAAAGAAATTAACTAACTTTTTGAAGATTACAAAGCAGATAATTGGCAGAGCTCAGAATCGAGCTTAGCTCCCCGTCCCCACATCCCTCTACCACTTTGTGTATCTGACAATACGCAGCTTCAAACCCACCACTTGTTAACTTTCACAGTAAAGAAGCAGTTCTGTCAGAGTTTTGTTTGACTTTTTTTGGCTTTGCGTCAAACCAAACTGGCCGTGCTCTAACTTATTTTATACTTACTGCCACCCTAAGGAGGTTCTCTGATGTGTGGGTGCCATAGATACCGAGTTTTAAGCTAGAGCGTACTAGAATCAAATTATTTGATACAAAACTCCCAGGAAGTTGAGAAGACTGAAACCTAGGTATGGTAAAAAAAAAAAAAAAAAAAAAAAAGGGAGGAGGGAGGAGAGGAAGAGAAATCTAATGGTCACTTCTCTCGTATTGCTAGGTAGCCCCAGCCCGGTAGGAACTACTGGCTCCAAGCAGGCTGCGCAAGGTCCAGGATTCTGGGACAAATAGCCAAAATCATCTTTTTTCCATCCAGACAAAATTTTAGGTGGAAAAAGAAGGGCATATCCAGGGACACCCATATGAATAGCTGCCTTAATAATGCCAACTTTTCCGCTCCCAAAGTTGTTTACACCCACAAAATTAATTGTGGTGCCAAACTGCAAGGAGAGTTGGGACTCCCTTAAATGTGTGGTCTTTATTGGGAAGGCCAAATGAAATCATTTTGAATTATTAGACACATTAACGATGCCTGTGGGTGCCGTATACAAATAGCTGACACCTTTAAGGACTGATGCAACGAGGATGGACAAGAACACGAGGTGAGGGTAGTGGGAGGAAAGGTCTTTTTAGATGTATGCAAGGTAGAGCAAGTTTTATTACTGGGCTAGAAATGTATAGTATCCCAGGAGTGAATAGCTCACACATTTGATCTGATCTTGGGCTCAGTCCAGCTCCCACTGAAGTTTAATGGGAGTTGGATCAGGCCATTGCACTCACATTTTTTCCATGCATGGAAAACTATTTCCGTTACTTTGAATTACAATACCACTGGCTTTGGATTTTATATAATAAAATAAATCTAAGCCACTGTTTATATTCCAAGAAACTGCATTCTGGGATGCCAGCAAATATATTGCCTGTTGGAGTAAAAAAAATAAAATAAAAACTGGACACATTGGTTTAAAAAAACAACAGCTCCTAATTATTAAACATAATTTTTCTTCCTTGTGCTTTTCTGGAGTCCTCAAATATTTGAAGTATGAAAGGTACATATAAATTCTTCTCTGGTGGTTGAAATGGTGGAATCTGTAAAACTGCAATGCTTTATAAGAAACAGAGGTTTAATATAAAAATAATAATCTTCATGACTGCCTCTGCTTATTGGCATATTTTGCGCATTTTAAAATTTACAGTTAAAAAAAAACTTGGAATGTCAGTAAGAAAGAAGGTGTACATTAGCAAACTCTTGTATTTTTGGGACTGGCTTCTCTTGATTGTTCTCTGACTGCAAATGAACTCTGCAGATGCTGAGAGGCACAGGAAACGTCTTGTGCTAGAAACAGCATTTGTTCCCTGCTTTATGAATTGGATTCTACTACAATTCCAAAGTGGTAACACTGATTAGCAGGCTTTGGTGATGGCTTCTGCCCTAGTACGATTTTATTATACTCTTATACTACCAACGGAAAGCACAGAAAAGACTTCCATCGGTAAACATATGCCCACATTCTGGGAACAAACTTATCTGCAGTTAGTTTATACCGGGGAAGAGCTCGGCCCCCAGACTCTGGAATACAAAGCAGCAAAATAAAAGACCTCCAAAAAGAATAAAACAAAACCACACATATACACAAGCAACAGAGGGAAGGAAATCTCATCGAGGGGTGTTTAATGTTAAAGAGAAGCTATACATCTGGGACGGTGATGAGGAGGATTTAACAGAGCTGAGCAAGGTGACCACCCGCATCCACTTCAAAGAGGAAAGATGGCAGCAGCTTGAGGAGTGCTTATGCAGTCGTGCGCGTGTGAAACTTCTGACTACTGACAGATACGAAGTACATTTCCTCTGCAAATGTCCCTGGGCACTGACAGCTTCTCCTCTACAATGACAAGTTAAGTTTCAGCACAGGATTAAAAGGAGAAAAAGCTCTCCCTCTGGTATATAGCCACGTAGACTGAGCTGGACAGATTTCCCCTTGTCCAGGCGGCACCAAGGAGCTAGGCGCTGGTTTCACATGGACTCCCAGGCTGTGCGCCAGCCAGCCACAGATCACACCTTCCTTCCTCACAGCAGCACGCAAACCTTCCACCACCATATTGCGGGCTGTGCAGCGTCCAGGAATGGTTTACGGGACTCTGGATTTTAAGCTGTGTTCTTGTGCATGAGCCTTGGCTAACTTTCCCTCTCGTGTGACAAAGCCCTTTAGAGGGATCAAGAATTGGTTTCAAAATCCCCAGCGCGTTTAGTGGGGGTGGCAAGGCTTGAAACTCAGCTAACCAGGACTCTGCCACATCTGGCTGTAATTTCAGATGTCCAGTAACAATGCAAAATGCTGAGATGTAATGCTGAGATAGCAGAGAGCACCCACCCTTCTCCTTCCTGCTGACTTCGTTTCTGTGATGAAATGGGGCGTGTGCGCGCACACATACGTGCAGGGGGAGTTCACTTTGTCAGCACCTCCTTAGCCTCTGCGCCCTGCCTGAAGCCTCCAAGGGGAGATGCACGCAAAGACAAACTCCCCAGCAGAATGGGAGGGATAGCAAACCAGCTGGTCTGACGGGGGAAATTTCAAAACCAAAATGTCTCTTAAATAAGCTTCTTTAATTATTATCATCATCTGTTTATTTATACAAATATAAAATATATTTATATAGATTTATATAATATAGATTTGTTGCTTTGGTGGCTCTTTTCATTTACAGACGTACTGGTCAACGATCTCTGTGCACTTTTTACACTTGACGTAACAGCACCAATGGAACTTGCAGTGGCAACGCTCCACCTGGACGCTCTTGAACTGGTCATAGCCCCGTCCGCAGCACATCAGCTCGCACCCATCCATGCCCTCCGAGGTCTTGTTGCACAGGCGGCCCTGAGTGCCCAGCGAGCCGGTGGTCTCGTTGCGCAGGCAATAGTCTGGGCTGGGGTCGACGTAGACCAGGTCCTCCTGCGTAGGCATGTTGAAGCGGTTGTTCACCAGCTCCAGCTTGCCCTTGCGGCTGATCCGCATGGCGGCAGCGCTGTCGTACTTCTCCTTCAGCAGGTCGCCCACCTTGCGGAAGTCGGCCAGCTGCAGCCAGCAGGTCTTGAGGCTGCAGGAGCCTGACACGCCGTGGCACTTGCAGGCCACGTCCGCCAGCTTGTACACTGCCTGCGGGAAAAGGAGCGCAGTCAGGCAACGCCGCATTCACTCTCGCTACGCAGGCAGCTGGCATTCATTATAATGAATTCATCACCACATTTTCATAACTGCTTTGATTATCCCCCCATTTCTGTTGTTTCGCCCTTCAGAACAGACAAAGATCTCCTCTTCCTCCTGCTGCGATCCTGTTCCCTAAATATTTCTATGTCTGGTCACATTGCCTCTAACCGTGACTCCCCCAGCCCACCTTCTTTTCCCTTGGCGGATTGCTGACTGGATGGCACAGCCAGGAACGGGAAAGCTCTGTCCTTGTGTTTCTGGAAACTCCCCATGTCTCACGGACCACCATACTGCAAGTTTTTCCCTTCACAGCTGATACAAGGGAACACCTGGGAACCTGTTCATTTCCTGTCAACTAAAACAGGAACTGATGCTATCGCTCTAGAAATACGTCTGTGTCCTTTTGAAATAAATCCATGGGCCCGCACCCTTTCCCCCTCTCTCTGCCAAGGATCTCGTTCCCCGACAGGTGCCAGAGGAGCCCTTGTTTTTCAAAGAGCAAGGAGCAGAGATGGTAGTCGTGGTGTGAAAGACGAATACCTTTGCACTGACACAGAGCCGCTCACATCTCTCCAATGCGTTACCAGTCTCTGCTTGAGCAGATCTGCAAGTCCTAGCTGCAAATCTGCGCCATCTCGTGTCCAGATACTCCACTACACTAAAACCACCGGCGCTACGCAGAAGGGCATACATTTCAAAAGGCAAGCACAAGCTTTCAGTGCTGTCTTTTCTGAGATACTTTAAGCTCCGTTTTCAGAAGTCTACAGGACCTGTAGATGCGTCATACTCCTGAAAACGCAGTATCTCCTGCCGTAAGGCGGGAAACCAAAATTAACAAAGAGTCTCGAGAATTTAGGCCAATGAGCATTAAACCCTCAGTAGAGCAGGTATGTGATTTAAAGGAAAACAGTCCTTCCTCCCACACTAGCTGGGAGGAGAGAGAGAAAATAAAAAACATTTTAGAATAACAAAGCTCAAAACCTATGAAAACAAACTGAAGTGCAGGTCGGGTTGTTCTTTCCATTAATTTCAGATTACAGGTACCGCACTGCAGACTATGTGAGATCTTGTCAGCACTAACAGGAACTCCCAGAGTTTACAAAGTGAAGAGCTGGCATCCGCACTCAGTCAGAGCTACCGAGTGTTACAGCATTTGACTTCCAGAGCTCTTGCTCTTTACGCTTTATGTATGAGGCTCACATCTGCTCTCCCATCCCCTCTCATCCTGCCTCTTGCACATTTGCAGGGCAGTGCCTCTGCCAGATCCCACAGATCTATTTGGCATCGGCTGCAGAATTACTGCCATCTGTATCTAGGGTGGGGAGATCAAGAAACGTGAGAAAAAGGAGGATGTTTTGAAGGAGATGGCAATACGTCTCCTAGCCAGGCTTTCTGCTGAAGAAAGCAGCCAAAGACAGGTTCCTTTCTGCCTCACTCATTGGCACAGAAGAAGGCTTCCCAGCTCTCTGCATTCGCTTGCCAAGGAGTAGGTGATTAAGGCAATCCTGCAAACAAAGCCTTCTGCGTATGACTATGCTCTGGACCAGCAGGGAGAGGTCAGAGTTCTCTTAAAACAACTGGCTGCTCCTGGTCTAATGAACACCTAGTGCTTTTGACAGCTAGTGAAGATTCAATTGGGCTTAATGGCTAAATCACATGGAGGCCAACCCAGCTCCCAAGGAAGTCAATGGGCTGAGTCCTTAAAACAGAGGAGCTTTAGTTCTGCTCCTCGGAGCTCAATTTACTGAGGCAATCCCTCCCAGTGCAATGTAACAGCTACGGGCTGGGAGTCAAGCGCTCGTCTTGGATTGAACTGTAACTGCAGAGGACCAACCACGCCGTTACTTAAGGACTGCTGTACTACAACCAGACAGAACTACAGCTGAATTTCCCGAGCCCCAGACACTTACTATATCCTCACTGCATTGCCAGCCTGCTCGTTATAAGCTTGTGTTAGCACTTTTTGGTTATGGTTCTGTCAAGTCCCAGGCCACTCATGCCTCCCTTGCCCTTGCATATGTTTTTATAAAGTATTATGATTCTTCCTAATCCTGGGCTTTGTTCCTCTAGAAAAACACTGCAACTCGATCCCTCTCAGCTAATGTCAAGGGACTGAGTTCGCTCTGACTTGGCTTTAAGCAACTGATGCTCAAAACATCTGGCCCATGTGGGTAATAGCCGTGCAGGGGAATGCGAGCGCTACCAGTTATCACAGGTAAGCACGGCGCCGCTCGGCCCCGCACACTTCCCACTATCAACGTGCTGTGGAGGTTAACCACAGCTTTAGCCTCTAAATGGCTCTCCCCTTCCCTCCCTTGGCTGCCTGGATGGGGAGAAAGCAGACGAAATCGGAGAACTCCTTTCTGACTGGGCGAGGGTCAAGGTAAAGAATAACAGACCCCACGTGTAGTTCTGAAGGCAGGGTCTGATCGATGGCCATGCCACTTAGCAGGTTGAAAATGCCTCTAATGGAAGGGCTTAAAGCCCTTTCCCATAAGCCCAAGTTCTCTTCCAATTCTTTTCTTGCAAGAATGGGAACGGGAAGAGAATTAATGGGCAATTCCTATGTGGTCAATTAGCCAGACCCCCTTCCAGGCTCTTCTGGCACTGGCTTGAGTGACTGATGACTGAGGCCTGCCATATGCTGACTGGGTAAATAGTGCGGAAGGACTGACCGCCACAGCCCGCCAGACAAGGGCGACAGATAAGGAATGGGGGGAAAGAAGAGAGGGTAATGGAGCCCAACTGGAAAAAAGAGACAGATGGAAGGAAAGAGCATATGGAGATAACAGCCAAAGACAAACAAACAAGGGCAATAAAGCCAGGAGCACTACCACGAGGACTGCGACGTGGAGTGAAGGGGTGATGGGGTCAGGAGTGCCTGAAAGATAAAAGGACTCGGCTTCCTTGCTGGCCCTCTCGGTTCCTTCTGAGAAGCACTGAGAGCAGGGACGATCCTCTCTCCTGCCATCAGAGCTCCTCAGGGTTCAAGGAGAACGGTCTCACCTAGAGGAAACTGAGCAGGGGCACCTGCCAAAGATCTGCCTAGAAATTAGAAGACATCGTCAACTCAAACACTGGCTGGGAAGTCGGGGTGAGGCTGCACGAGGGATGGCAGCTGGTGGTCACTTAGCAATGCTCACTGCCGCGTCTCCTTCCAGTACCCCTTTCTTGCAGCACCAACTTCAGGAATACGGAGTTACACATGCACCTTCCTACTTCCAAAGCCAGAATCTCAGAAGTGAAAACTTAACATTCAGGAATGCAGGACTAGACGGGACCTCCTTGGTTATTAAGTACGATCTCTTGCTATTGTAGGCACCACTTCAAGTAATGTTTTCCTTAAATGTATTGAGTGCCCTTTTAAAAGCAATTAGGTTTTCATGCACCATTATTCTGATCACTATTTCAATGATAAAGTATCTTTTTCTGATTTCCAGCCTAAATGTATTCACTTTATGCCCATTTGCTATTGTGCCAAATTGGCCTTTTGCTTAAAAAGTACTTTTCCTTCCCTATTATTTCTCCCAGTAACATAGACATCAGTCATATCCTCTCTCAGCTTTCACTTTGCTAGGCTAAACATGGCAAGCTATTCTAGCCTGCTTTCTTAAGAAAAGATTCCTATCCCTTGGGTCAACCATAACAACCCTTCTCTAGTCTGAGGTCATTTTGCTTGGGAATATGAGAGCATATGATATTTTGGGGCCTTACAAGAGCTTAATACAATGGCATTAGTATTCCCCCATGTCTTATGAAAAGACTTTCCCTAGTACATTCTAGGATATTTGCCACCTTACGAGCCATGTTACATCTGCAGCTGACTGCTGCATCCAACTCTTTTCTACTCATTTCCTAAAGACTAAAAACGTTTTTTTTTCCATACAAGACCTTGAAATGATGGTCTTAATGTTGTTTTATTGGATGTCATTAGCTGCTGTACAAAATTTAGATTCTCCTCTGTATTCATAACGCCTGCCACCTCTGTATCATCAGCAAATTTCATCAGCCCATTCCTAACTCTTGTGCCTAAGCCAAGAAATAAAAATATTAATCATTGGTCTTGAGGCAAGCCCTTGAAGAATTCTGCAAGTTAAGCTCTATCAAAATCAATATGCATCCTTTTACACAGCTTACTGACATCTTCTCTTGAACCAGTTTCTTATTCATCCCACAGTTGCTGTAGTTTTCCGTATCTTTTCCAATTTAACCAAGCGTTTCCATGTGGGAAATACATGAATGGCGTCCCAGAAGTTCAGCTAAATGAGACCTATTAGATCTATTTTGCCTTTCAGGAAATCAGTGATGTTCTAAATGACTGTGTGATCAATCTTTGAGAAATTCTTGTCAAATCATTTCCCATTTTGCCTTTTCTTCTGAGATATCCTTTCCCCTGCGTCCTCCTGTAAACGCTGCCAAGGTCACACTGCCTGTGCCAGGGAAGAAACTGGGCACCCCCTGTGACTTGAGGGCTTTAAGCTTCCCGATTTCTGCTTCCATCTTGGTGGCAACAATTTCCATTTCCCTTTGCTGCCATGTTAACATATTTCTAAGAGACAAGAGGAAAGGCTGCCCTGTAGTGGACAAATACAATCCTGGCCAGACACCTCTGGAACCCGTAGCAATGCCACCTCGGAGCCACCTCAGATCAGATCGATTCACATTCATCTCCTTTCCTGATCTCAGCATCCATTCCTCACTACCCCCAAATCCTCACCTACTCAATCCACCCCAGCACCCCTGTCCCATTCACTCCAGAGCCTTCCATTCTTCCAGCCCTGTGCTGCCACCACTCGACTTCCATCTCATTCAATCCAATCCCAAACACCTCTCCATCAGCAGCCCCCTACACAATCCCACCCATCCCAGGTCTGCTGGCCCCAAACTTCGGTACTTGCTGCTCAGCTCTTCTTCCTCTACCTGTCTGAACACAACAGCTGCCTCCTCGTGCCTTCCTCACCTCCACAGGGTGCCAGCATCATTGGCCGCTGCCTGCCCCCAGGGCACGCTGCCTGGCTTTCCCAAAAAGCACAGTCTCAGGAGGATTTACGAACCTACACTACCAGCATTGACTCCCCTAGGCAGAAGTGCTGAGGACAGAAAAAGACACCTCCATTGTGCAGCAGACACACACGAGCAATGCCCCATTCTGACTTGAAGCCCCAGGCAAAGCACTCACTCATTTACTTTGGGAACCAAAACTACTCTGTCTTTAAACTCAGCCCCATCCTCGCTGAATAGCAGCCTCCTTTCTTCCAAGCTCTTCCAATTTACTAAGTTAAAAAAAACTTTCGCTATTTCTGTTACTACCCTTTGCAAGGTCTGACTCAGCTTGATTTTTTACTGCTCTCACTTCATCTTTACACTTCTTGACCTCTAAGACAGAGCTTTTTGTTATTTATTTGCTATCAGTTCTTTTTTTTCATTCTTAGTAGGCTCTCAGTCTATTCCTAACAGCTTCTCTGTGGTAGTTATTCATTCAGTGAGGTCTGGATATTCTTCCTACAAGCTTTTTCCTCTTGCTTGGCATGCAGAATTGTAATAGCTTTAGCATCTTTGACTTGAACAAGTTCCAGGCCTCCTCCACATTGAGTTCCTCAGCTGAGTTTACTAACCGGCTCCCTTAGTTTATCAGAGTTTGTTCTTTGAAATCCACAAGCTTAATTACACACTGGTTTATATTTCCATTCAATTTAATCTAAAATGACTTGTGTTCATCTAATCTAAGGTTATTTTCTATGGCCATCTGTTCTCAGAGTCTACCAAAACCAACCTTGAAATAACATTGTCTTTTGCTGGAAAGCTTTTGTCCAGGTCCTGCACTAACGAGACAAAGAAATCGCCTTGAGGGTCTCATCTGCAGAGCCCAGAAAAGCACGCACACTGTAGCACTCTAAGCAGTTTAAACAACTTTCCAAACTGTAGTAAAGGCAGGACAGAACTGGTTTTAGCTGTACCCCTAAAGAAGGACAAAGCTTTCTTCCATCTAAAACCATGCCATCGTCTGAAATCACAACTCAGTTTCTTCCGCATATAACAAGAATAACAAGACAGTGACGTTTTAGCCATGCTGCGGAGCTCGTATCTCCTAACTTGATCTTCTAATTCAGATGTTACTACAGTCCAGCTGTCCCTCAGACTATTGGCCATTTTCTGTCTCTGGTTCTCTCAAGGCAATAGGCCTGGCTGTTAAAAACGCCGGTAACATATTCACACCCTATTTTACACAGGACATTTATCTGTAGTAATCCAAGTTCATGACTCCAGACATAGAAGACGTTCAAAGTACGTAATGCAGAGAAGAACATCACTTTTAGGCTACTGCTCCATGGAGGGATGGTTGTCCTTTCTAAGCAAATGCAGACCCTCTGCCCTCCCAAGCAAAAAAAAAAAAAAAAAAGTAATAATAATAATAATAAAAACACAGATCTCCAGGGCTTTCAAGTCCACCATTTTCCACCTCCTGTGAATTTACCTTAATTTGATTTTGCAAAAGAAGTATGGAGTATTTGCAGTGCTTCAGCCTGATATATCAATTCCACAATTAAATAACAGAGCAAATATCGTTGGTGGCAAAATGAAGCTGAAATTATATGCAGAAAAGCAACACATGCATGGGAAAGGGGAAGATAACTCAGTAACAATTAGAAATGGCATAAAATTGATAAGGAAGCTAAGGATATTAGTTCAGAATGTGGAAAAGAGCACGGCTAAGTACATCTAATAGGATTTTTAAATATGCATTAGAAACAAAATTAACCTTAGAAAAGCTTGCTACTAGAGAGGAATGATAAAATTCTTAAACACTCTGTGGAGAAGGCAAAAATGTTCAAGTATTTCTGTCCTACATTTGGAAAGAAGCAGGATTACAGAGTTGTACCACATATGAATGATGGTTACAGCTTCCAGGCTATTAATCACAGACAGGGGAATTGTGTAAAAAGCAAATGCGCATACACCGAATGCATTAAAAGGGGACGACTTCACCTATGTTTATGGCATCAGTGAAACCAATACCAGAACTCGTCACATAATTTTGGTATCTGATTTTTAAAGGATATGGGAACTGGAAAGGGTACACTAAAGTGACACAGAAATGATTTGATGACTGGTGAAAACATCTGCAAGCGAGAAAGTCTTAAGTTCTCAATGTAGTTTGTCAAAAAAGTGGTGAATAAACTGCAGTAGATAAATATTGCTATGGAGAGGAAATTCTGTTTACTAAGGGCTTTTTCAGTCTAGCTGTAAAAGTCAGAAAAAGAACTGATTGGAAGCTGATGCTGGATAAATTCAAATGGTAATGATGCATAGTGTTGAAAGAGTGAGGGTGATTAATGACAGTAGCATACTACAAAAGGAGGTGATGGATTCTCCATCTCTAGAGGTCTGCAGATCAAAACCATGCATCTTCTCAGTAAATGTCTGTCACGTTGGTGCAAATTATTTACTTTGCCCAATACCGAGGTAACTGAGCAAGGTGTAAGTTCCAGAGACAGCCAGGCAGCCTGATTCAATGTGTTCGCTTCTGGCCTTATATTCCCAAAAATCTTAACAATGGCAGTAGAAGAGAACTCCACATGCCAACTGACTGTCCTCTTCACCATTACCCTGTCCTTTTGGCAGCTCTGGGAAGCACATTTCTGAGACTTAAACCTGGAAAGTGGGCCATTAGAGCATCTAGTTTATTTGGTAAGGACTTGCACACCTGCACACGTGCCATCCAGTATCTCAGCAGACCCCAAAACTCACTGCCTATAGCTGACAATGGAAGCCAGCCATTAAAACTGGAACATCATATTGTCCATATTGTCTGTGCTATTCACAAAAATACAGAAATGAGACCAGACACCATTTCAAGGGAGTTACTGGGGCATCGCTGGACTGTCCCTCATCAAACCCCCCAGTAATGCAGTATCCAGCTATCTCACAACCTCCGAATCTGCCCCTCAGAAACAGGGAAGGGTCAGCATTCATCTTACCCTGCGACCAGCCTCGTTGTTCTGCAAGTTCATCAGCATGCGAGCCTGCTCCTCTGAGCCTCTCACATAGTTCTTCTCCCGCTCCTTGGCATCCACAAACTCCTTGGCAAAGCGGTACCCATACTCCACGTTATCCCCGCAGCCGCCCCACAGCCAGTCTCGGGGCAAGTCCTTGGGCCGGGCAGTCCGGCTGCAGCCACAGCTGGAGAGCTCTCCTTCGCGGCAAGCCCGGCTGATCGCGTTCACCACCCCGGCAGCACTGACGGCGTAGGTGAAAGCAGTCTCTCGGCTACCTGTAAGAGGATGTGAGAAGCAAATTAACAACAGGCAAATCTCTTCTAGCAAACAACGTGCATCAAGATGCAACCGAACAGCATCTGGACAGTGGGAAGCGCTGCGCTCCGAGAAGGTGCACAAAATTAACTGGGTGGTCAGGTGTAGGAGAACCAACCTGCTCTTGTAGAGGGGGAACTGCCGTAACACAGGCTCTCATCCCTTTTTTGTTTTCATTCCACAATAACAGCCCCAGGCAATTGCCTGCCCAGTGCTGGCAGTTTCTATGTGACCAGGATCAAAACCAAACCTGATTCTGACACTCACCAGGGAAGGGGCTGAGATTCCTGATGTGGCCTGGAGGAGCATTCTTGGAAGAACATGTTCTTCATGAATTTGTAGGTGCTGCTCCTCAAAGATTATTATTTTTATTACAGTTATGCTTGTCCGTTTAAGAGCCCTAGAAAATCCAAGCCTCTCCCAAAAGAAACAGTAACACCATAGGCAGGGACTGCTCAGCCTCCTTCCCCTTTCTGCCTCAGGTCAACCCTTCAGCACACTCTGATTTTAACCTGGAGGAACCTCTCAAGCAACAAGAGGGTTATTCACTTACTGAAAATACAGCTGCTGCCACTGGATCTGCCAAAAATCGTTGAGAACAACCGATGAGGTTGGGGCTGTGCAAGGGGAGCGTTCCAGTTCAGCCAGATACCACGCTAGAACTGTTTCAATTCAACTGGGACAAGCGCTTTTTATGGGCACCTCAGCTTCATCTAGTTTCATTTTGGTTAAATACGGCCAGCTGAGACTTGATTCAGGATAAACTGAGGGAAACCATTTCTACACTAAAACGCCAAGGCAGAAGCTCTCCCAACACCTACAGAACCGCGGTGCTGGAAGAAGTAAATCTTTCCCACGTAGACAATAATAAATGAAAAGACTTTCCGCTTGCGCGCGTAGCAGAGGCTGCCCTGCTCGGAGCGTGTCTCTGTGCCGCTCAGAGGACAAGCCGAGCAGCTGGAGCGGGTCCCCTGCTCTGCTCCCGGCAGCGGTTCAGCCCCAGCCTGCACCGGGCACCAGCGCAGCCAAAACACCGCACGGGGCCAAGTGTGCTGCCAAGTGCCGTGGGTCTGCGAGGGGGGAGCGGGGGGGGGGCAACCCACACCTGCACTATCACCACAGTGCTGTAATAAATACCTAAACCAACACCTCGAGAGTCATTGGGTGCGTCACCACACTTCCAGGTGATAAAGAGAGCGACTGCCAAAGCTTCGTTGGAATAAGCAATCTGATCCTGAAGAGCTACGTACACCAAACCCCAGCAAGAGGCGACCCTCCGATGCTCTCGAGCAAATTAGGAGGACTTCAGAGGGCAGATTCCCCAAGAACAGTCTGTCACCGACACTCAGTGCCAACTCCCTCAGCAGGACCGAGCCGATGCTTGTGGTATGCTCTTGTTCCAATTTGCATGTGCCGACAATCTGCAATTATTAGCAGTTTATCGCCAGTTTAGTGGTAATGACCCAAGACAAAAGCGAGGCTGTGAACGACACCCACCTTGCAGAACAACTTGCGATTTTTTTTTTTCCCCTCCCTAAATGCGGGTTGTACACTAAGGGCTCCTGCCATGTGCACACGGACGGCGTAGAAGGGAGGGCCTTAGTGGCAGGTCATAAGGAAGAGGACTATGCCCCCAGAACCTTCCTGGTCCCGGAGGTAAAGAGGAGCGACTCCTAGTCAAGATAATTCAGCTGAGACTTGCCCGTAGGGGAGTTGCGGTCCTTTTGCAGCAACCGAAGTCGAGCTTTTTGCACATTACGGGTAGTTTTAAGGTAATGTCCAACGTGCAGCTTTACCACCACTGGTCCGTGCCCGTGTGGTGGGAGCCCCGCGGAGGTACCAGCCTTCCTGCTGAGTCGAGCGCTCCCCGCATCCTCAGAGACTGAAACGCACAAGGAGAGGAGCTCCCAGGGCTGCAGTTTGTTCAAAGAGACCGCATGACTCCGGGTGCTTAGGATCCTTACAGCTTGCTTGCGATTCCTGTACAGAACGGGGAGGCTGGATTTGCACTTTCACTGCCCGTGTCTTAACCATCTCCGTGATTCAGATGTAGCAGCACCACAACCCGGCATGCAGTCCCTGGATCTGCATGAGGAGTTCAGGCTGCTGAGGATGGCGGCGAGAGAGGCTGAAACAAGCAGCAGCGGTTCTTCCTTGCTGCACGCAAAGCTGAACAAACCACGGCGCTCAGCTGATGTAGTTTTGGTTTGGGAGGCAGGATCGGATGTGTGTATAAAATCCCGTGCTAATACAAAGCAAATTTGCAGCTGGCAGCTGTGGGCTTATACATGCTAGCTTTTGGTTGGTCTCCTCACTGCGGTGTCTCTGCTCTATCTACCATGCCTCCAGCCTTGAAAAAGTGTTAGGACATTACCTCACCTCCTCAAAATTCACCCCAGTTCCACACCGCTACGCTGTCCTCTCGGCGCTGTTTTGCCCCAAGCTTGTGCAGACACGGGCACTGGTCACAGCAAAGGTCTCCTGCGCGCGGGTGCCCATCACCCTGGCCTGCTGCGTCCTGGGGGATGCGATGCCCGGGGGGCTGCAGCCCCGGGCGCTGCCAGGCGTGGGAAGCTGGCGGCGGGGCCAGGCATCGACCCAGCCGCTCGACCTCCCGGCACTGGAAGAAGGGAACGGGAGGAGAACAGACCCCAGCGGGGAGACTGAAGCAAAGGTGATAAAAACGTGTTGCTCTAACTTCTTTCGAGGGAAAAACTAGTTTCAAATGATTTTAAAAAAGAAAAAAAAAGGCATTTTCCTAAAATTTTCTCGTCTCAAAGAAAAATATTTCTCTTTGTTCTTGTCTTTTATGACTCCTTTTCTCCTTTTTGCATTTGAAAAGGCAGAATAGATAAGATCTTTGGCTCCAAAAAGGACTGGACTAACCTGGAAACCCCAGTCTTGCATTTAGGATTGCGCTGCAGGAGATTGCAGGCTGTATATTCTCTCCTCCCCCAAGGAAGCACAAACACTACCTTTTTGGGTGCTCTGTCCTCTCCCACATAAATACAGAAGTAAGGAATGTATCTGTATATAACGTATAGATGTACATATACACACATGCAGTCTAAAATTTGTACTGACAGGACAAGAAGCAACTTCCGAAGGATACTTTTTGTACATCAGCAGATATTTTTATTGAATAAGGTAGAGAGTATGTGCACAAGCTAAGGGCAACTCCCACAATAACCCAAACACTAGGAAAAATCAACGTTAAAAAGCAGCTGACTTCAGTGCTACAGATGCCTCTGCAAAATCTTTGTATCATAGGGCTGCCTCACCTCTATAAAACGCACAAAATGAAGGTGTAATGATTAAACACAGACCAAGCAGGTCTCCCGTTTCCAAGCTGAGCCACACTCTGTGAGGTGGAAAGGAAACGAATCTTCCAGGTTTCTGAGTGAACACTCTCCCAAATTTCTCCCAGGCTTTGGACTTGGCCAGGGCAGGTTCTCCTCCCCTCTCATAATTTAGAGCAGCTCAAGAAATCGTATAACATATGCCATGCCATCAGTGGGTGGGCAGCCTAAGGCTGTTGGCACACCATACACCTTCTGGGTCCTTCTTATCTCCTTCCCCCCCTCTCCACATCTCTCTGGCATGCCTTTGCACTCTTGCAGATATTCTGGTCTCCAGACCTTCCTCGTGCCGTTGGCACAGCGTACAGAAAAAGGGCTGTGGTCCAGAACTGGGGCTCAGGGGTTGAAAACGGGTGACAGGCACACAGTGTGAATGAGAGCGGGGAGAATGACTTTATAGCCGAAATGTCCTGAGAGATTTGAAGGGTTTTTCTTCTCTAGCGTGGAAAATAGATTTGCTGAAATGATGAGCAATGCCCCATTACTAAGTCAGAAAAAATAAAACTGGAAGGTAGAGCTAAGACAAAAGAGAAGAGGCAGCATCCTCCTCCACAGCAACTTATCGCTGTCTGAGACAACAGCAATGAATCTTCATAAACCCTGTAACGCTCCAGGCCACCTTTGGCGACGATTTTCTTGCACTAGAGAACAAACATCACCTTCTGAACATGCTCTAACTGACCAAAGCAGGGGATGTAAAGAAGCCAGGTTCAAAACTCTCTGCTATGATAGGTTTCAAAGCAGTGGGCAACCACAGGCCATTGCCTCACGGGCACCACCAGCAGCAGATCCCTACCAGGGATCCAGCGGCACTCCTAACAAGCAAGCGCCCACACACGCAAACCAAACAGCAGCAGCAGGACTGCTGGACACAACCATCACATACCCACAACACCGCTTTCCTCATCAGACCCCAAATCTACTCCCAATTTAAGCTAACAGCATCAAATTCATTTTAAAAAGGAGCTATCATCCGTCTTCCAGTATCCACTCTCTTCCCTTCTTCCCGTACACACACCGATCCTTCCTGACCGCTTTTCTTCCTTGGCTCTGATATTTACGTTCCCTTCCGATCACAATTCTTCCCCTTTTTTCAGGTTTGGACTCATCCACTGGACCAACATGAGGCTGCAGGAAGGTACTGAAGAGGATGAGGTTTGCTCTTTCCACGCATCCTTGTGGGGTCACTAGGATCTTTTGGGGAATCCAAATTTTACCCCTTTCTTTGGGATGTTAAGTTACAGGGGAGGGAGGGAGGGAGGGACACCAGAAGGGAGAGGTGGAAGGATATTTGCTGTCCTTTTCCTTTGGTGGCTGAAATTTCAGTTTTTGTACCCTGAAGCACGAGTTTTAACAATCTGGGATTGCACACAGCCTCATCTGGCCACCACCCTTGCTATCAGGCAGCACGAGATCAAGGATGCGCAGATGCCTTGGATGTGTGTCAGCAGCTGAAAGTATGTGTCAGGAAACAGCATTTCCCAAGGGAGCATCCCAGAGAAGCAGGGATTTGCCGGGATGTGAGCTGGACAGATGGGCAGAAAGGGAGGAATTGGAATCGCTCTGACGGGCTGGACTAGGGCTTCTGAAAGACAGAGCAGCACACACAGAGAAGTCCCTGAAACTCTCCAGGATGACACGCAAGAATTTCAGGATCGAATGGAAACAATCGCGGGACTCGGTTACCCCAAGCGCCCTATTGCCTTGACGCCCCAGAGGCATTAAAGATGCATCTCTTGGTGTCCTGCTCCCTGCGCAGCTTTTTGCGAGTGAGGCCAAAAAGGTGTAAGGAGCGCTGGGGGCAGCTGGGGCTGCAGGAGCAGGAGGTCTTTTTCTATCCCCTACTAAGTGTTTTCCCTGACCTTACAACTGAGGAATAGTGCTGGTCCTAAATTCTTCAGCGCCAGCTTTGTGGGTGGGAAACAAAACCTCTTAACACAAAGGTTGGTGCGTGTGCGTGTAAGCGGCTGTTTTAACACCTTTTCTTTATTGTCCTGGCTGTCGGACACATCAAACCGAGCCCGGATTTCTCAGTTTCTTGCCATCAGATGATTGCATTTCAAAAGGAGCTGGGACAATGTAGCTAGGTCACACCTCAATTCAAGTGCAGCAATGGCCTGTCAATGCGCCTCTTACGGCCAGCAGGGGCAGGAATTATAAAAATCTCTTCGGTTTACACAGAAAACAGCAGAAAAGGGAGGAGGGGGGAGATCCCAAGCCAGGGAGTCCATATTTCCCGCATCTCAGGGCTGCATTCCCTGTCCAAGGGCACTCCAGATGCTGGGAACGATAACGTGGGTCCATTGTTCCTGGCTCCAGCTTCTTCCCTCCCTACCTCTAAACAAGCACACGAAACAACAGCAGCCCCCTCGTCCTGACTTTCCCACGTCCCCCCCGGGGGAGATGCCCCCTGCCCCAGCTGGCTCCTGCTGTGCCTCAGGTGCGCTGCTGCCGTCGCTCAGGTGCGGGCAGCGCTCGGGCAGCACCAGCGCACCAGGGAATGGAAAAGTTCGTTAAAGGCAGCTTTAGGAGCGGTGCTAACGGGGCTCATCACTCCCGCGCGTGTATCTGAAGGACGGGAGAAAGCCGGACGGGGACACCGGGCGTGCGCCCACCGCCGCTGCCCCACGCTGCGCGCTCCTACCTATTTTCATGACACGTCCGAAGACGGAGGTGTTGTCCACCGTGCTGCAGTTCCACCTGCGCTGCCGAAACTGGTACTGGCACTCCTTGATGGCACTGCGGGCCCCCTCGCCGATGAATACCATGTGCTCCTGGTAGAGCTGGCACAGCTTGCGCTGCCCGGGGGAGAGCCCCGGCAGCTGGCTGCAGACGGGCTGAGCGCCGATGATGTACATCTCGGGTCTCTGGATGGGGTTCATGGCCAAAGACCTACGACGAGAAAAACGTCCAACTGAGGCTGCAGGGAGAGGCCCGGGGCCGCGAAACGCCCCGCACCTTCCCGCAGCCCCGCTCCCAAAGGCCGGCCGCGTTTCTGGTGTCAGCTGCCTCCCTGCGCGGCTCTGCCAGATGCGAGCCTTTCCCAGGGCGCGAGCGGGAGCAGCACAGCTCGTTTGTAACCTGAGTTTAAACACAGAGGACACCCGGGATGGGGAGGGGGCAGAGAGAAGGCTCGGCACTTTCTCCGCGGGAGAAGAAAGCGAGCTGCTCCTCGCAGAGCGCCGACGGGCGATGCCTTCAGGCCGGGGTACTTCCCGCTGTTTAGGGGACGGGGCTCCGCGGCTGCTTTTGGCAGCGGAGAGGAAACCTTACCCATCCTCTCCTTAAGCTTCCCCCCTTATCCAGAAGCCCGGGCGGGCTTTCAGCGAGCCGGCACAGAAGGCCCCCCCGAAACGCCTGCAGGAGAGGGGCTGCGTCCCACCTCCCAAAAAACTGGGCAGGGGCTGGGGAGGGGGCAGGAAGGAACCCGGCAAGAAGCGAGCCGCTGCGAAAGAAGCCCGGGAGGGAGCAGGCAGGGAACTTCCCGCGGGGAGCGCAGCGAAGC
>VXAL01004410.1:255124-273581 GCA_013399475.1 Chauna torquata
CCAGCCCTTTACGGGCGGCGGGAGCGGAGCCGGGGCAGGGGAGGCGGACGAGGGAAAAGCCCCGGAGGCTGCTCTCGTCCCGGCACCCCTCTCCGCTCCCCGCTCGACCCACCAGGGAGCTCGAAGGGGGGGGCAACCTGGCAGCCCCCCGGCCCTTTCCCCCGCCCCGAACACCGGCGGAGAGCAAACCCCCGCACCCCGCACCCACGCGGGTACTTCTAACAAACGCTCCGGACACCCCGCCTCCCCCACGCTGCGGGGAAAACGTCCTCGCCCCATCCCCACGCAGCCTTCCGCGGTCCTGCCTCGCCCCGCGCCGCACGCCACGGACAAACGTCCCCCCTGTCCCACGCGGCCTCCCCCGGGCCTGGCCTCCCCCGGCCGTGCCCCCGCCGCGGTGACCCCACGCGCAGGCTGGACGCGCGGGTCCCTCCCGCGGCTGCCAGGCCGTGACCGAGGCGTGCGTGGTCCAAGAGCCGCAAGTGCCTGGCCTTTCATTTCGCCCCATAAACATCACCCGAGACATGAATCACCGGACTCAGCAGCTCAGGCTGCTGAAGTATATTTTTTATCAAATTCCTTGCGCCCGCCACGGTGAAATGGCTGTGTTTGTTTGTAGCACGCTTCGCTTCCTCCCCCATCCAGATGTGCTGTACCTGCAGCTGGTGGCCCATCTCACCTGGCAGGCAGATGTGTGGCCGCGAGCGCCAGAACTAGCCGCAGGACAAAAAAGCCTTGTATGACCCACAGCCTCCACGGGAGGGGAGCTTTACTGCTCGGGCACAGCAGGATCCACGTCTGAGGAAAACAGGGTGACTTTATTCACATCTTCTGCATCCTCCCTTTCCCTCCTCCCACACCCGTGAGCGTGACGGAGGGATGGCGAGGTGTATGTGTGCGTAGCCACGCATACGTGTTTTGGGTCTGTTTCTATAGGGAATAGACAGAATGGAAAGTTTATCTCTGGGAGTCTGGGGAGGAAGGAAGTTGTGTATGGATGAATGGCTTTTCCATGACAAACAATGAGTCTGCACAGACACGGTGTGATGTCACCTAAAGAATTTCCAAGCCAGCCTCAGATACAGAAAATCTTTTCGCTGGCAGAGAAGAGAGTGTGCCACCTTTCCATTTCAACACAGCCAAAAGGAAGAATTAGGGTGAAAAAAAAAAGAAAAAAACCACAACAGAAAAAGCCCTCGCTGTCTCACACACATATACAAGGCACGCACCGTGTAAATAAATGACACGATGGCAGAGGCGCATCCCCGAGCTTCGCCCTCACCATGTCTCCTCATGGCTACTGAGAAAGGAGGAAACAGTGGCAAGGCGTCCCGGTGACCCTCCTGGGCAGGAATGCCAGGCGGCACTTGCCGATGCACTTCCACGGACATCGGCGACGTCAACGTCCGCAGCCGTGTGAGCCTCGCTGAGCGCAACACGGCTGTGCCACCGACTGCCGTGGCCATCCTCTGGCACTGGGGCGTCGGGGAACTGGAAACCCTTCCAGTCGGTACAGCCTGTGAGATGCTCATGTGAAACCTGGTCTAGAAACACAGGGCATTAATTAAATATAGCATTTTAATTATTAATATTCAAAGGCAGCTGATGATTAACGACGGCAAAGTGCTGTGAATACTGCTAGCAGCGCCCTGACCACCAACAAGCACGAGCAAGGCCATGATCTTATTTTGAAACATGAGACATAAAAATTGCCATACTGAATAAGATCACTTATCCAGCCAAGCTAATGTCCTGTCAAAGGCGGCAACGAAAGGAGATGCTTCAGTGGAAAAGGTCTGAAACTCTGAATTCCGGCTCAAGTCTGCCGCTGGCGAGAGTGGCTGCGGATTACGGAAGCGAGTCCTCTTCAAGGTCCTGGAAATAATCTCTTCACTGACTGCATTTATGACTTCAGGTGAAGTGGTAATAGCAGGTGAGGAGTTTGTTGCAGGGATTTCGCCTCAGCCAGCAACTTCCAGCCATCAGGACTGGGGGGTTCAGGGGAAGGAGGCTAAGACTCCGAAACTGCCGGCTGCTATCGCTTCTGCTGCAAAAGGCCTCGTCCCACCCCTTTGGGGGGGCCTGGCACACCGAAAGGTGGTGGTGAGCCCACTCTGCGGCTGGAGGGCTGCAGACCCAGAGCACTGCGGGTCTTCAAACAGGGAGCTGTCACCTGCAGAGGGGACACGAGCCTCAGCCCTGGGGGTAAAGGCGTAATGCCGCTAGCTGATCCCCTCTCAGAGCAAACAGCGGCGGCAGCGAGCCTGTATCTTAGCAAAGCCTTGGCACCCTGCTGCATCCAAGCCCCTGCTGCCCTAGGCAACTGTCTCCCGTGCTGCCTAAAATTAGTGCCCACATTTGTCCTCGTTCAATTTTCAGAGGCGACAACAGCGCACGAAGCACAAGTTTACAGGTCAAGTTTTGAAAGTCACGCTGAAGCAGCTGGAGAACTATCGCCACCTTCCCAATACTGTTACTGCCGCGTGTGCCGGAGCAGAGCTGCAAGGCTCCAAGAAAGAAGGGGAGGTCACGTCCATGAGATCATCCCCGAACATTTGGCAGACTGCGAAAAAGTTGAACCCTGGCTGGAAGACAGCCCCGATAAATTGGAAAAGGAGAGCTACTCATGCAACCTCCCTGTCCTATACTTATTGTTTTTCAAAATTTGGGATGTCTCCAAGTGCGACACAGATCTTTACTGAGTGCCGTAAGAAGAGTTGAAAGAAAATGTAAGTCTCTTTCCACGTAACTTAAATGATCACCGTTTCTGCATCTTGTCCAGTTTCTCCCAGACTGGGGAGAACTGGACATGCATTCTTCCTGTTATGATCAAGAGCCTCTTTCAAGTTCCTGTTTATTTTTGCGACTTGACTGTGGTTCAATGCCTGTTTCTCATGCCTTGCAACGTCCAGTGCATCCAGAAACATTTACTGTTCTCTCCCTCTGGACTGACATAAGAAACTTACTCAAGATGGGAAAAATATTCTCTTAAGTAGAGTCTCCTCTGCTTAAGGAGCCAGTAGAGATGCGCAGGGATCCACTCCCAGGAAGGAGGGTTTACACGTGTAAATCCCTGCCCTCTGTTTCTGTGCCGGGGACTCGCACGTTGACAGCACCAAGAGACGTACCATACCGCCCTACCATACACGTTTGCTTCTGGCAGCCAGAAGCAAACCGGCTTTAACCACAGTTCTAACTAAGACTTCAGGAATCTCATTGAAGTCACGTACCTGCCCATTCGTCTCAACCAGTTTTAGAGGGAGTGTTGATTTTTTTTTTTAAAGAAGTCCCTTGAAGCTAAATTTCAGCCTTCACCAGAAAACCATATCATCTTTTATCCCCCCACTCCATGCGTGTTTGGGATTGTGCTGCTCCCCTGCTGCTGACCTGTCCCTCCCTTAGCACTGGGTCCCCATGGTGCCGCACTGGTGTCCACATTTCCTGACCTAAATGTGCTGTTTTATTTGTATTATGATCAGTGCTTAACCAGCAGCTAGAGTCACCTCCACAGGTCCAGACCCTGCTGGGGTGTTACAGAAGGTGTGATAAAACCTCCTCAAAGCATCCCAGAACATCAGTCCTTCGTGCCTGCCTCTTCTGTCTTGACACTGCCTTGCCCCGTTGACTTGTTGCACACCGTCTGTCTCCGCTGGAAGGGCAGATTATTCCTGTTTATGTCCTGCTTGTTTCTTTTGGTCCTTACGCGCTCAGTTTTATCTTCTGATGTGCTCATGTGCTACCTTTTTCTGCATCTCATCACCTGTCACCCCCGCTGACAGATCCAGATTTCCTTTCACCACTACCTTGCTCTTTCATTTTTCCATGCCTGCCCTGACCAATGACGCTCGGGCTCACTGTCACCGCTGTGTAGTGCACAAATGCCAAGATATACCTGCCAGTCTCAGCAGACCCGGTGACAGCTGTCCCTGAAGTGCCTAACCAAGGACAGCAAGAATGGAGGAAGGCAGCAAGAAAAGCAGAAGTACTAAAAACAACAAAAGAGGCCAGATATTAAATCTTTTTACCATTTGAAACCAGATTATGTAAAAGGATAGTGATTCTACGAAGAAAACAGCTTCTCATTAGTGAAAGATACAGAGCATACGCAAATCCTTACGAACGCTGTCATTCATCCCACAATACTTCACACGACAGGCAACGAGCTCACCTAGAGCAAGACCACCTCACCTGGTACAAAAAAGGCACAAACTCCAAGGATAAACCAGGACGTGAACATTCTCCCTCCCAAGCTGGATCGACGGTGGCTGTGCTCTTAGAGCAGGCGAAGTCCCCGTGCTGAGCCAGCCTGGCTGCCTGAGACCAGCACCCGGTGCTCCAAAGGAAGGTGCAGGAGACTCAGCAGCGACCTGTGGAGCACCCGCAGAAACCACCTGTGCTCAAGCAAGATCAGCTTCACGCTGCTGTAACGCCTCGTGCCTGAGACCGGGTTTGGCCCAAATTCTGCACTTTTTGTTCCCATGACTATTAGAATCCCAGGGTGCATAGGGCTGCAGCAAATAGCCTTTAATTGCAAATTGAAACCTTCCTAGTGTCATTTATTTACAAGGACAAGCCTGTAAGAAATTAGACAAGCTCCTCTTCACGTAGTGGTAATCTAACAAATCACTAAATGCATGTGTTTAAAGTAGAGCACACTTTATGACGACTGTTCAGTGGTTTACTTACCATGCACACGGTGTCACAGTTCACTTGCCAGATAGACACCCCATCTCATCTCCTTAATTCACGCAAATAATTTCTCCCTCAGAACTCCCCGGGCCCCTCGGAGCAGAGCCAGGAGGTCAGGGTGAGGAAGCCCAGGCAGGGCAAGGAAGCTCACGCTGCTGCTCTCCAACTCTGCAGGCTTCTAGGAATGAGCGATTCCAACCTCTGAGGCCATCCAGACAACACCTTCCTCAAGTGTTCAGTTTACATGGGGCATTAGCCATCTTGGAGGGGAAGAAGACATGAGGCAAGCAAGGAGAAGAAAGTGCATCCCTCCTCTATTCGTTTGCCGAGGCCAGCTCTGGGAGCCGGAGGGCAGCCCTCGTCCCTGCTGGGGAGCTGGTGACGGATGCAGGATCTGCAAGAGAACCTCTGGAGCACTCTGGACTGGGTTGTGGTGCCTACAAGCAGGTACGTCGGTCCTTCCTGAGCACCAGGCAGGACGACAGGACAAAGTTCTCTGACAGCGTGAGCAACGTGGCAGTGAATGGCAAGACGAGTCAAAGCCACCTCTCTGCAGAGCTTCCAGAACAGGTCAGGGAAGGCAACATCTGGGTGACTTTAGGTATTCTCCTCCTCGCTGCGATCTTGCAAAGCACAGGGCACCCTTCACCCTCCCCAAGGCAGCGTGTAGCTCCCCCAGTCCCACCCACGTCATCCCAAGCCAAGAGGATCTGTCTCCGCATCTCACAGGCCTGGACCTCATTTTTGCTCTGAGGGCATTTTCCTTTCAGTTTGTCCCATGCTCTAGAATAATTACATTAACCGGCAAAGACACTCGAGTATTTAAAATACAGATCAGCTGCTGCTGCAGAGGTTCTTAGCTGCCCAGGAGCGAAAGGCCAGGGGAAAACACAGTTACTGCTCGGTCCTGGCCGTTCAGCACCCCAGCATAGCTCACGGGGACGGACCCGTCCGACTTGGATCAACAGCCTCCTGTCAGCTCCTTTAATTAAATCATTACCAGCAAACCTTGATATACATATATCTGAAGGAACCAGTAAGCCATGGAAAAAATTCAGATTGGATTTAATTTCTCTCTCCTTCCTATTAATCTTCAAAGATGTTCTTATAAAGTCCAGTTTAATGAAAATAATACTAATGATCAGCTCTTCCTCCACTCTAGAACTGCAGAGCACCATACATTAGACCCCACAGCACCAGCAGACATTATTTTTCCCTTAGCTTACACAAGGGTAGGTGCAGGAAGGGCTGACTAAGAGGTTCAAATAAGTCAGTGCGGTGCAGACTTATCTCCATTCAGCAAAGCTTAAACCAGGTGCTTAGAAGTGAGCGTGCACCTACCCCTTCTGCTGAATCAGGGGCAACACTAAAATGTGCTTTCTTTTTCCATTCTTCAGACCACCAGATACTTCTGCCCTCAATTAATGTGGCGCATTCAAAGCCACAAGTAATAAACAAAACATTTTGGGAATAATGTCCCAGTGAACTGAATCATCGACATAGTTATTGCTGTTTCCAAAACAAAGAAAAAAAACATTTTCCAAGCATGCTTATTAAGCTTTAGTACTAAAAAAAAAAACAAAAAAAACAAAAAAAAAACCAGAAAATGCTGAAACTATATATAAAGCCCTGTCTATATCAGAAGATTACACTGTTCCACTGTTTTAACCAGTTTCAGAACTTCTCTCTTCTATATGTCACATTTCCATTCAGTGTAGGAATATCCTGTTAATTCTGGATGCAACAGATTTAAGCCAAACCTGTTCAAACTGTCTCAGAAATAGACTGCATATGCATTTGTACCAAAAAGATCGTTTCATATCTCACTTTTATTTTAGCGCCAATTACACAAGTACAATTCTAACTGCAGAAAAAAAGTGTTGTTTTTAAGATTGTAAAATGCTATTTTAACATCATTACTTTCTTAAATAAAGAGTTTCCAGATACAAATTTTCAGCAAAATGCGCATTCATGCAAACTCAATCTGAAAGAGCTGTATCAGTACATCAGTGTTGTGTAGGTTAGTTACCCTTTAAACCAAAGGCAAAGCCTCCAAAATTAAGATCTGCACTGATCTAACCAAACCGTTCAGCTAAGTCACTAGATTTTTTTTTCCAAGTAGATATTAGGAACAAGGGGCTGTGCCTCATTTCAGCGACACATCATACGATCCCATACACAAACTTTCTGAGCATCCTGAAAGCTGTTTGGTTTATTTGGGGTCCCTGTCTGCAATCTCACCACGCAAAACGCCGTGACTCTTCCTCTAATTTCCAGTCTAAATGTATTCACGGTCAGCTCACATCCATTTGTTCGTGTGCCGGCTCGTCCCTTCAAGCTCAGTATGCCAAGACTGAGGCTGCAGCCTGACAATATGGTCCTGCTGGCGGCACGACCAGGGCAATAAATACCTTTCTCCCACCCCCAGGAGCTCATCCCGGCCCTGTGCCGCAGCATGCTGCTCTTCCAAGGTGATGATATAAGCAGATCTACACTGATACACGCAGATCTACATCGGCACTAGTCGGAGGCTCTCGTCTGCCTGTCCCTGTCCCTGGGCTGGTAGCCATTTGCATCTGCCCCACAGTGAGCAAGGCCAGGGCGTTAAAAAGATTCAAAACTGAACTTACAGAAAGAAGAGATTGGTTTTTATTTATTTAATTGCCTGGACTGGTCGGCGTGGGAAGCGGACACATGGCAGAGCGGGGCAGGAACGCGTGGCCAGGGGCCCGAACCGCGGCAGTACCACCTTCACCCGATGTAAACACGCGCGGAGCCACGCTGGCACTGCAAGGACAGCTGCACTCCTTGGAGGTTTTTGGATTGTGGCTCCGTTCCCTGACTGATTTCACAGCACGTGGCCACAGGCTGAGGCACAACCTGGTGCCTTTGGAGAGGGCACTGCAGAGAGGGCGAGCATCAGCGTCTTGAACAGGAGCTACTTAGCCCAATATTGCCTCCAAAGCCCTCGTGTTATCGGTCCAAGGCCTGACGTGCAAGAACATGGTAGTAAAAACCAAAAATGTTAAATATAAATCTTAAAAAAATAGTAACAGAGCGTTCATTTGGAAGACGCCTCTGTAAAATTACCCACTTGGAACAGAAGCGTTTTCCAGTGTAGTAACTAGTGCTTGCTGCCTTGTAAATCCTTCCCTGAGCAGAGAGAGGACAGAACTGGAAAAGTAACCAAAATCACTGGTGCACTTTACTCAAATTTATTCCTTTTCAATGACTTTGAGTTTGACTCCGTTTTCAAAGCATATTATATAGATATTTTAACTGCCAAAGCTATCCAAAAGCTTTCCAAAAAAAGCTACGCTTTTTTCTGCTTCTCTCCTCAACATGAACTGCAATGTGACGTTTCAGCTGCTGGTACAGACACTACAACAGAACCCGTCACCTCCTCCCACAGCTCTGCTGGCCCAGCAGGGCTAACGAAAGCAAAAACTTGCTTTACATCAACAAAGCCAGCGCAAGCTGCCACCAGGCTGGCTCTCCACCCACCCCGAGGGTTTCTGAGCGCAGCTCTACCCTTCGCACTTCCTGCGCTCCGCTGGTGGGGGCTTTATCCTCCCCAGAGCTCAGCTTCAAAACAAGAAACCCGATTTCAGAAGTGCCTGCGGAAAACCGAGCTTTCCCTTTCCTGCTTCTGACACAAAAAATGCCATGAACCACCACAGTCAAAACTCCAGGGGTTACGTTATCTGGGAAAGGCAGGTGCTATCTAACACCTCCTCTACTCAGAAAGCGCTGCTCTAGCCCGTGGAGGATGCACACTGGGGAATTTGGCCCTAGGCTGCTCTGAGAGTCCAGTCTGCGGCATCCACATTTTGCAGCCCTTCACATACTGGCTTCAAAGTCACCGTTGCTGCAGCAGGTGCAGCTGGGCTGGGTAAGGATGCCCTCCTTGGACGGTTATGACCCAGCAGCCTTAAGAAAAGCACTTGGATCTTTTTACTTGTAACACCGATCAGTTTCTCAACCCGGTTCGCTACCAAGAGACGAAGGAGGGCAGGACCGCTCCTTTCAACACCACGTGGGTTGATGTCGTCTGCGAATGATCACGCAACTACAGCGTCAGATGGCGCGCGGCTGTCACCGGCACTCGGGATCACACTGGTAGAAGGAAACAAGTTGCTGCTGGATGGGTCTCATTCATGGTGAAAATCCACGCGTGTATGATTATGCGCCGACTTATCAGAGGGACAGGGGCCCTCCTTGGTAAGTAAGGGTCTTGAGAAGCAGCCTGAGCTTGGAAGGAGGCTGAAGTCCTCTCCCGCGGCCAAACTTTACCCTGGGCATGGGAAGCGGCCGTCGGGTCGCATTCCCTGCAGGGACAGCGTGCCTCCCCTCCCCGGGCACACCGAGGTCGCATCACATCTGTATGCTAATGGTGCTTCTGGCCATATAACGCGCGGCACTTAACTCGCACCCCAGCGGCATTTCCAGCCGGGAGCACGTACAGAGCCGATGCTTCGGCACGCACAGCCCTCACCGCGGCGGCTTCGTCTGGAGCTCGGTTGAGCTGGGTGAGGTGGGGCCCTGACCTTGTGTCTGGTGGCTACAGCAAGGGGTCAGGTCGGGACCTCGTCTTCCCAGCACTGCTGCTGATCTGCTCAGCCACCTCGTCTTGGTTATAACTAACTGGGGCTCTGAAGCGTGGTCTCCTCATTGACCAAGGGGAGGTAGACTTACGTCAGGACCAGGACTGTGATATTGCCTGTGGATGCCGTGATACACTACGGGCTCTAATGCCTTTAGAGATCCTTCAGTGACATCATGTAAGTACAGTTATTATTAACTGCATATTCACAGTGACGCCTCAGGTAGAACTCTCCACATGCAAGAGAACAGTCTGTAGGTGACAGCTTTTTCCAAAGAAAGAAATGTGCTTGCTCTTCCCTTGAAGCTAAAGGGAAGCTTCTTTCTCCACCCAATGGAGAAATTAGGTGGGTTTAGGCCTTCCAATTGCCACTCAAATAAAGAAAATCAAAATGACCTATTTTATCCCATCACCCAAAAGGACATTTACAGTACTGGAGACTTTTTTTTCCCATTACCTTGAAGATATTTATCCTCTCTGGGCAAGATGTTATTGAATATACGCTGTCTGGAAAAGACTATGGAATTTCTGTAGGTGGAACGGCTATTCATCTGAAATGCAATCTTGACTTTGTTGGACAAATAAGACGTCCTTGCAGTGAAGCATGTGTTTGTCCTGCAAAAACAATATATTTGCAAAGAAAGTAAGGATTGCTTGTCTTGCGGGTGAGGGAAGCATGCTGCTTTGCACGGGAGTGTGATGTGTGTGCTGTCTTGTATGCTCGTTGGCAGGCGTGGACCACAGCAAGCTGGTGAATGAGGATATACGCACGCACCCCGCTGGTGGGCAGGGTGTAGGAGGAGAGGAGGAATTGCCCGAGTCTCTATATTGCAGTGAAAGCAAGAAATCCTATTAAGGATTTATGCTGTTGCAGCAAAATAACTTCCTCCCTTCAAGCAGAAGCCAGCTTTCTGATTGCCTTTACTTCTCTCGTGCGGACAGGGTGTATGTAGTTCTTCGGTCAAGCCCGGTGCCATGTTTGTACTGAGGGATTCATCGCTACCAGCATTCCCAGCTCCTCTTCCACTGGCCCTGGTTTTCCAAAGCGCTCACTGCCTTTGAAATGCAGTCCAAGTCTTTGGATGAGCAGCCCTTATATTGCTAAACACTCGTGTGATGAAAGTAGAGTTATTTATTATGCGAATGTGTCTGAAAACGCAGTGATGTGCACATTCACAAATACGTTCAAGAGAAAACATGCACGGGAGATGTCTGAAGAGAAACTTGTGCTTGATGCATAACAATTATAATATGTTTTCATTTACACAGTGTCTCTTCCACGCACAAGAGAATATAACAAAATGTAACTAAACCCACATATCCTTGCAAATAAAGGGTGAATGTGCGTTCCATACAAAGGTTAAACAAAAAAATCTGTTTAATGTTGCTTTGGGGATTAGAGGAACTGGAGTAAAACAAACACGCAGAACAAACTTTGAGGGGTTGCTTCAGGAAAAGCACGTGTGAGCGTGTGCCATCACATCTGCATATTCAATACGTCCTGCTGGGACAGCTAGGGGAAACTAGGAAGCTGGAAATTTTCAGTGTGGGAATTAGATGGAAGAATGTGAACCATTCGAAACAAAACACGGCGAGGCTGCCAGCTGACTTGCTAAAATGCCAGTGCTCTCTAGGATCCACTGAAGCCCAGCAAAGGACCGGCCCTGCACCTCGGCGCTGGGTCGGCAGCCAGCAGACCTGGGCTGGAGCCCTGGCCCCGCTAGGAGCTCAGCGCGTGACGCTGGGAAGCCGCTCGGGCCTGGATTTCCAAAACCTGATCTTGTGCCTGCACTTCTGGGCACCTAACGTGCGGCAGCGTGAGCCCAAACACCCAGCACCCAAGGAGGCAGGAACGCACCTCCCGTCCACGCAGAAGATACCTTCTGGGCCTCCATTTCACCACAGATGCAACAGGGTTAAAACTCACTCAGTGCAACCAGGAACGCTGCGAAACTCAAGGTATTAAACGCTTACACAGAGCTCCGATCCTGCCAGACGAAAGGCACTGAGGATATGCAAAGGAGTATTATTTAGCTACCTGCCGCTTCGCACGTCCTGGCAACCATTGCCATTCTATAAATATTTTCACAGGTCTCAATATATCTAAAAATTTTTTGTTTATGTTTCCTGCTTCAGGGCATTAAGGAATAATCTTCAGACGAAAAGATTCGGTGTTCCAAGAGGAACATAAAGAATACAGCCTGGGTTTGCTGGCAAAAAGCGTGGAACAACAACACCAACAAGACTAGGAAAATAGTAGATCTCAGGGGTGAAATAGTGGAAAGAAAGCTGCTTTTCCACATAATTTAGTCTGCTTGTATGCTGGAAAAAAAAAGGACTAAAAGCAGTATTTCTAGCTTGTGTTCTCCTGTGCGCACACATTTTTTTAAAAAAATCAGGAACCGTCTGGATTAAAGAAAGTTGTGTTCTCATTGTACGTGACAGGGTCTGGCTACACAGAAGATTAATTAACACAGAACGAATATACAGTAGGCCAAGGATTCTTGTGTTTTTTCTGAATGGTATAGAAACAAGTTGAAAGAACAAGTATAAAACACAGACCTTGTTTTACCCATTGAATTACCACCTCCAGCACCGTGAACTCCATACTTTCCACCCATCCTGCTCGTATCTCCCCTTAACTTCACCCCCACATTTTCAGAGATTTTCCAGATTTTTTTGTTGTGAAGTGCTAGATAACGCGTGTTGGCAAATCTAATGGTTTGAATGAGGTTTTAGAGTGTCTGCACATACCCAGGAGTGGAAGCAAGAGTGAACGTAGTTTCTGAAAGGCAGATCCTTTTGCCACCGCTTCTCTGTGTAACTATTGGAGCTGCAGCAAAAAAAACTTTCAGAAAATCAGGCAATTTTAGTACCAACAGTTTCTGCACTATTACTTCTAGGAACATGATGTTAAACCAACCTTCCTTTGGCCAGAACTAATACAAATCCTCCATTCTGTACAAAACATTAGTTAGCGTCTTTATCCTGCATTCCTGATGAAATTGCATTTTGTAACTCTCACCCGCAGTTTCTGTTCTTCCATGCTGGGCTGAAATCGTGACTCTGATTTTCACAACATTTTTCCAAAACAGTACTGCCCTATTTTTCAGTTTTCCTCTACAGTCTTACTTCAGAGCCAGTGCTTGGGCAGGTGACATAACGTTGTCCAATTCTAGTGAACTGCCAATTTTAGAAGGCTATTTACCACCTGAAAATGTGCTGGTGGCCGCAGTCCAGAGAGGGAGGAGTTAACAGTTAAAATCAACACTGCAGTAATCCCTGGGTACAGAAATACCGTGTTTTAAGAACCATACAGCTACATCTGTACCCTCCCCAGGCCGAGCTTACCTTCTTGTGAGGTTACCTCTAACTCTGTCGCAAGAATACGAGAGTTACCCTTCCCTGGACCTTGCTCCCAGGTGCCCCTGGAGAGGCACCAGCCCAGGTATCGATGCCTTCCCTTCCTTGGAGCTTCTGACAGAGGGGACCAGCGACAAGCCTCCCTGATGGCCAAACAGCCCTTGCTTGCAAGCTGCCCAGTGCTGCTACACCTGCCCCGGCGGTACGCGAACCTTCTGGCAGAGGGGAAGTTGCACCCACTTTTCTCCCGCCTCAGCCAAAGGCAAGAACACTTCCTCCGTCTCAGGCTGAATGCGCTGGATGTCAGTGGAGCTACACAGTGCTCGGCCTTCTCTGCTGGGTTTTGGACGAAACAGCTGTTAGAGGGAGAGTTCACAAGCGTGCTGCCCTAACAGGTACCGCGCAGCGCGCCAGACGCACGCGTTTGCGCTGTGACTGCGGGGGCTGCCCGCTCAGCTCCAGTGGTAGAGGTCTCAGAGTTCAATCCCCAGGAATGGCTTACAAAAGCAAGCGCTACCTGAAAGGCCTCTTTGTTTTTCTCCACTGCTTTTAATAGTAATGACTACATCAGATACTTTCTGCCATCTCGATTGTCTTGTTAGCTGATAATAAAGGAATGACAAAGCCCAGCACTTAAAACAACACCCAGTGCAATGAACTGGAAGTGTTGAGGTTTGAGATTTTACATCCTGCCCTCCCGGGGCACTTTCCCTATGATGACTTTAACCATTGTGTGCTGAGGTGCATACAAGCTACGAAGGGAGTGACACGCGTGGCAGAGCTGTGGCCAGGGGCCCCGGCCACTTACTCCAGCCACCGGGCAGTCCGGTCACACAAGAGCAGATGAGACATGCATGACAGGTACACGACATTCAAGTGCAACTGCCCGGACCATAATTACTTTGGTTCTTCAAGTAATCCTTTCATTTATACTTGAGTGGCAAAACTGGGAATATAATCCAGAAATCCCACGCTTTTCATCCTCTGGCCATTCTTCCCCATATGAGCATAGCTATATTCTTGTCAGCTACTGAGTGACAAGTAAAATCAAAACCTGAATAAAAAAAATTAATCCCATAGGCTCAAATTCAGAGCCGCTGTTTCCACTAAGACAGCTTTGAATTTTGTCCCAGCACCTAACCACATATTCACGGTGCGCTGTGTATTGGATAAGCCATCCCCGACACCAGAAAATACATGGCAGAGCAGAGTTGCTCTGTGCAGAAGGAACCATGTAATCCTAAAAATGCAGACTCACGTAGCACCTCACCATATGAGAGACACAACACTTGTACAGTAAAAACACTGGTTTAAAATTATTTTTCAGGAAAGCTCCATTATGACCTAAGCTTCACAAAAAAGCTCTGCAATGCAAGAGGATCCCAATGCTACAATTTCTAAATAACCCAGTAACTCGTTACATTTTCTTTATTCCAAAGGGGATCCATTCACTTAAGAGCCCCATCCTGATTTATATGTGTGTATGCTAGTATATGTATTTATGTATCTAAAATATGCATATTACACGTTCTGCCTACATTTAAATGCACAAGTCTTAATAGAGATCGTTGTCATGTAATTACTGGTTACATTCACAGAAGAGTTCTAGGGGATCGTTTTTGCTACACGTTCCAGAACGGAAAGGAACCTCTAAATCACCCCACCGCTACTTCTCTGACACCTTGCTATGTGCAGAGAAAAGCTCTGTAGCAGCAACCAGCCTCACTCGGCATGTAACACTGACGGCAGCATGTTCTCGCCACAACGAGCTGGCACCCTCACTTTGCTGAGCCAGAATATCAGGGTTTAGGTATCAGCAGTGCAAAAGAACGGGTTTGGTCTCATCCATATAAAAAAGCCATTTCGCAAATTAACTCTTAAGAAGTTCCACTAAACCACCTTTAACCCAGTTGAAGACAATGGGCTGCCCTCTCAGGCTTAGCTGATTTTTGTGGACACATTTCAAATCTGATGAAGAAGGTCTGGAAACCAATTTGTGAAGGACAACTGCAGCCACCTGGAGCGTGGCTGACATTAGAACTGGAACCAGTCCCAAACCAGCGTTAGCTGAACTACTTGTTAAGCCAGTTATAGTTTTTTGGAAAGGAGAAATTTCTCCACTGTAGCTTGGGGTGTGGAGAAACATTTTGAACTGAGAAGTAATGTGGTGGTGGGCTGGACAAAAGGATTGAAAAACCCAGCATCTGCCAGTCACAGGAAATTAGCTAACGGATTTTATCAGGCTACACCCCAAACAGCACAAGCCTGCAACTTCTGCAACAAACGACAGAGGCTGAGGCCATCCGTGCCTTGTTTTTTTTCAGGGGTGGGAAGTAAAGCGCTACCATTTTAAATGACATCCTAGATCTCCAAAGCTGCCTGCTTGAATAAGGACACCTCAGGGCTCCTACCTGCCTTTGGTCGCCTCGGCCACGCTGAGTGGAGCACACGACTCCAAGCTGCCCATGTGCCCCTTCCCTGCAGACTTCTCTGCTCCCACGGATGAAGCCACCTCTCATCTCTCAGGTGCTGGATGTGGGACAGCGCGGTCAGGTGGGGCAATGGGGGGAATTAGTGACTGTGGGGCACAAGGGAAGGCAAGAAGGGACAGAGTTCCTCAAGGAGCCAGTTTAGGGACAGGAGTGAGGCTAGCTGGGCAAGGTACGGGAATATATTACTTCAGGAATCAATTTAATGTAAAACGAATTAAAAGACTGAGAAGGGTTAGCGGACCACGGGCTTTACTGTTCAAGCAGTTTTGTGTCATTTCTCTCCTGCAATCCCCATGGCTAGCACCTATTGGTAAGGAAAAGCCAAATGCCAAGAAGATTCCTGTGGACAAATTCACGAGTTTTCCATTCCACGGATAAAGCTGTAAAAATGCAGAAAGCACATGGAATAGGGTGGCAGAAGAAAAGGAAGGAGAGGGAAGGAATCTGTATTTGTTATCTCTTAAATGATCAATTTGAGCCAGGCACGGAACAGAAAAAAAAATGCCATCCTGCAAATTGAGAAGCAAAAGAAACAAACAGGGAGGCACAGAGATGGGAACTGCAGAAAGACCTGGCGGACGTTATGCTCAACCATGCAATAAAAGATACAGGACAGACGATGGTGCAGCTTTATCGGTGCAAATCACTCCCAATCACTGAAGCCACAAGTGAGTTATGCACAGATCCTCCTGAACTACTGCCAAGCAAAACTGTCCAGCCTCCACTGAACACCGGTGTAATTGGGGGAAAAAAAAGAATGAAACATTTATCTGGCAAGTGCTTTCAAAAAGAGAACGCGGCTGTTGGGAGCTGCTCAAGGGGCTGGAATGTCAGACATGGTTCCAGCGGGACAGATTAGCTGTCAGAGTGCGTATGAGGCAGGCAGAGATTTTTAATAAAATGCAGTTTATCACATGGTGATTACCACCTCCTATTTGTACCATGAGATCATGATAAACATAGCACATATTTCTTTACTCCTGGAAACACAAAATCAACAACCATGTGATAAATTGCCCTTTTTCATGTACTTTTAGGTTTTTTTTCTAAACCTTTGTTTCCAAACTTCTGTCACTTAGATAAAGCAGACAATAAAAACCTACCAGAAAAATACTTTGTCTTTCCCCAGAAAACCAGCAGATTAGGATTAGGAGTCCAAATTCCACGGCTATTCCATTTAACAAGTAAATCTTAACTGCTCACAAGGAGGCACAGGCACTCGAATATAACATGTGAGAAAGGGAACTTCAGGGGCTCCAAAAAATGCATCATCTGTATCTAACCTTTGCTGGTTACCCACAATAGGCACTAAAGACACAACACCGTAAGATACAAAGAAAAAATTACTTTGTGTTAACTTCTATGCCTTAAAGTATGCCTTTCCCTGCTTCCCCCAAATGCGGTTTCAAAGTAAAAGGCTGATAGGAAATACGGCATTACTTCCACGGTAAGATTCTGCAACCAAATTCGGGATAATACGGTAAAAGACTTCATTAGCACTCTTTCAGAATGACTTGTATAACTCGCTTGTAGCTTTGCCAGTTATGAGTAATGCAACAATCACTAGGAGATAGCAACACCACCTTGTGCCACTTCCCTTTCACGTGTTGCCTGATCTCTACTGGACTCATCCTACTTGCGAGTGATCCCTGTCTTCAGCTGCACAACTCTCCCCGAGTCAGGCCCACGCAGCCCGCGAGACGCTGCGCGTGCCACACCTTTCACCTGCTCCTTGCTTTACCTAAATTTTCCCTTTTGGTTGCAACGTTCAGGATTTACAGTACTGCTGCTCAGCAAGACTCACCTAATCATTTTCCTTTTAACCCGGTGGTTAACCACCACCCTTGACAGCACAAAAATACACAAATAACGCTATGAAGGCAAACGCATATCGAGTGATACCTGGTGCGGTGTCTGTGTGGAGCTGTGGCTCTGTGATCATTAAAACCAGACCTACACTTTGCTGGATCACCCAGGAGTACAAATTTGGTCGGGATCAGGCCAAGGCACATGATCACACTTCTGCTGAACGAGCCAGAGCACACGATATGGAGCCAGCGCCAATTCTATGCTGGCTTTATGCCAGCTGCAGGGGTGCAGACGATACCTGATCTGGCTGGAGTTGTGTACAGCGATACCTGATCTGGCATAAAGTCTGCTAGTAAAAAGATAACCTGTCAAAAACTTTGTGAACTAACTTGAACAGGCAGAGTGAATGAGTACCAGGTCAGCACTTCACATCATGTGGCCAGAGTGTTTTTGAGCCAATACTAGGAGTTCTACCGCTGGATTTTGCGTGTTGCCAAACCACAGCCTAATGTCAATGGCGACGCTCATACGCGCTGGGATCTCGATGCAGGATCAGGGCCTAGCAGTCCTTCAACTCTTGTTGCCTTCAACTTAAAAGCAGAAAGGAAAGCAAAAAGCAGAATGAAAACAAAACATTTAACCTCTAAGGAGTCAAGTCCGCTAATGTGGAATGTGTACGTGAAGACGGAGCCACAGGCATTTCTGTGGCAGATAGATTTAGATGATGACTAAAATAGAGCCCATTCCTTCAGGTTAGCGAAAGTCTCGGTACAGCACACATGCCAGTAACTAGGCTGACTTTAGTATCATTTAGAAATCCAAACAGTATTAAAAACGCGCCCTGCCGTGTTGAACAAATGCAAACTTTATTTTTTTCTTTACAGCTCTTTGGCACAGAAGATCAGCACTGCTCCTTTGAAACTGTTTTGGAAAGCCTTACCTGATGTGCAGTAGAACTTAACCCATGTTTAACACTCCTGCAACGGTGCCCAGGGTCGAGACACGCACTGTTACCATTACACGAGGCTACAGACACGCACGAAACGTGGATTTCAAACATTCTTTCCTGAAATCGCTGGAAATCCCTGGAAATTGCTCAGCGTACGTGAGCACTTCAACTGCTTCCAGAGCCAGATGATGGAGACCATTAGCTGAAAGCCATTTTCGCAAGTTTTTCCATTTCCCAGCACGGAGGCCCTAGGACGGTCCGCCCTGCAGTCTAGCAGCTTGGCACTTTGTTGCCCCATCTCTGGGCAATCAGAACCAAGCTCCCGTCACCGCTGCGCAGGGGGCTCCCAGATTTTGGCGCTCAAGGCCGCGACGCGGCCTCAAGGCCAAGCGGCGGCCTGCCTTCCCCTCCGGGCCCCGTGCGCTACCACCACCCCGCTCCCTGCCCGCCGGGTCCGGCAGCCGGGGCTCCCCGCCGACCTCAGGGGCTCCCGGCCCGGGCCGACCCTGCCCCCGGCCAGCCCTACCACCGCGGCGGGCCACGCTGCGGAGG
>VXAL01004410.1:274317-310028 GCA_013399475.1 Chauna torquata
GGGCGGCCGGGCGCGGGCGGGCGATGGAAACGCACATCTCGTGCCTGTTCCCGGAGCTGCTGGCCATGATCTTCGGGTACCTGGAGGTGCGGGACAAGGGCCGCCCGGCGCAGGCGTGCACGGCCTGGCGGGACGCCGCCTACCACCGCTCCGTGTGGCGGGGCGTGGAGGCGAAGCTGCACCTGCGCCGCGCCAACCCCTCGCTCTTCCCCAGCCTGGCGGCGCGGGGCATCCGGCGGGTGCAGATCCTGTCGCTGCGGCGCAGCCTGAGCTACGTGATCCAGGGCATGGCGGACATCGAGAGCCTCAACCTCAGCGGCTGCTACAACCTCACCGACAACGGGCTGGGCCACGCCTTCGTGGCGGAGATCAGCTCCCTGCGCTCGCTCAACCTGAGCCTCTGCAAGCAGATCACGGACAGCAGCCTGGGCCGCATCGCCCAGTACCTCAAGGGGCTGGAGGTGCTCGAGCTGGGGGGCTGCAGCAACATCACCAACACCGGGCTCCTCCTCATCGCCTGGGGCCTGCAGCGCCTCAAGAGCCTCAACCTGCGCTCCTGCCGGCACCTCTCCGACGTGGGCATCGGGCACCTGGCGGGCATGACGCGCAGCGCGGCCGAGGGCTGCCTGGGCCTGGAGCAGCTCACGCTGCAGGACTGCCAGAAGCTCAGCGACCTCTCGCTCAAGCACCTGGCCCGTGGGCTGGGCCGCCTCCGCCAGCTCAACCTCAGTTTCTGCGGCGGCATCTCGGACGCGGGGCTGCTGCACCTGTCGCACATGAGCAGCCTGCGCAGCCTCAACCTGCGCTCCTGCGACAACATCAGCGACACGGGCATCATGCATCTGGCCATGGGCAGCCTGCGGCTGTCCGGCCTCGACGTCTCCTTCTGCGACAAGGTGGGGGACCAGAGCCTGGCCTATATCGCACAGGGCCTGGACGGGCTGCGCTCCCTCTCCCTCTGCTCCTGCCACATTAGCGACGAGGGCATCAACCGCATGGTGCGACAGATGCACGGGCTCCGCACCCTCAACATCGGCCAGTGCGTCCGCATCACCGACAAGGGCCTGGAGCTCATCGCCGAACACCTCAGCCAGCTCACGGGCATTGATCTCTACGGCTGCACCCGCATTACCAAGCGGGGCTTGGAGCGCATCACCCAGCTGCCCTGCCTCAAGGTGCTCAACCTGGGACTTTGGGAAATGACTGAGAGCGAGAAGGTCAGGTGAGAGGAGGGGGGTGCCCCGAGACCTCCATCTCCTCTGGAGGGACTCACTGACTGACTGACCGACTGCTGCAATGGAGGAGAGAAAGAGAGAGAGAGGGGCACGCACAGAGCCATGCTACCCACGCACCCTGGCACTGGAGGGAGGAATATAGAGAAAGAGTATATCCTTGACCCTTCTGTGATGCCTACCCACCCTTGCTCTGGAGGAGGAGGAAGAGGGGGGCAGGAGGAAAGAGAGAAAGCACCTATCCTTTTTCCAGGTCATGCCTCCAGCTCCACCTTGGGGAAACAGAGCTCCCCCCACCCCAGCATCCTCTCCTACAGAAAAGGCAGAAGCCCACACTTATGCACTGGGGCTAGAGACACCCCTCTTTATCCCCGCTCCCTCATTCCATCCCCTCGTGCACTAAGGATGGATAAAGATCAAGACCCTTGTTCTGCCATGTATTGAGAATAGATTATTTTTGGTTTATATAACGGAGAGTGGGAATGGAGATGGGAACAAACAATAACAACAGCAGAAAAGGCTTCCTAGCTACACTAACGTACCCAGCCACCCAGTCATCCTGTACTGGGCACAGACACAGCTTTTGGTTTTAAAAAAAAAAAAAAAGAAAAAAAAGAAAAAAAAAAGGTTAAAAAAAAAAACCAACCATTCCACCTCTGCACTTGCCCCTCCCCCGTCAGCTGGGAATTGTGACAGAAATACTGCTCCCTAGGTACATTGATTTTTTTTTTTTTTTTGTCTGTTTTCAATCTCCTGTTCCATGTTATTCTCTGCTGTGGGTGGATACAATTTCCCACTACTCCAGTTCTCTGCTGCACTGAGAATAGGGATAGCTACAGCCTTTCCTTTTGTCAGTATATTTCCGTGTCATCCTGCACTATGGTTAAAGGAAAAGCCTAGGCACTCCATTCTTTCTCCCCATCTCTCTGTACTGGAGATGAAGATACCTTTTCCTCCTACTCCTGTTTCTGTAGGGACCGGACACAGATCCCAGTCTCTTTAGCCTTTCCCATGTCCTGGGCGACACAGTTACTGAGAGACTTGTCTTCCCTTTCATCATTCTCTCTTTTTCTCCCCTCCTTCTTCTTGGCAACAGGGATAGACATATCCAGCTACATATCCATTCCTCTTTGGATTGGGGGTGAGTGGGTAGAAGGGGTGGCTAGCTCCCCTTGGCCCAGGGGACTTAAGGAAGAATCTCCAGCTTCATTTCTGCTTCGTTTGAGATACTGTGACCTGTTTTTATTTTGAAATGCATAAAAAAAATTACTGCTACAAAAACAGCCTCTTACTCTCCCATCTATCCCTTGCTTATATCCTGTAACTGATCCCAGTTTTCCTCATTCATTCTCCTCTTTACAGTATTCATTTTCTTACATGGTTTTATTTTTAAAGACATTTGAAGTTGCTGTTCTTGTGGATTTTTAAGTACATTTTTTTTCTGCTGAATATATTCTATATATATAAATATATATATATGATGTCTGGCTACCTCGTTTTAATTTGTTACTTTTTTTTTTTTTCCCTCAAAAGCCCTGGAATTCTTACAAGAAAGAGATTTTGAGACTGAAACATTTTTGTGCCTAGACTGGAATAATGCCCCTTGGGTTTGTTCTTCTCCCCCCTCACCTTTTTTTTTTTTTTTTTTTTTTTAAATTTTTGTTTGCTTTTAAGCTTACCCTACAGTGTCCCACCTTCACATTCTGGTTGTGCCTCTCCATCCCTCTTCACTGGTGATTGGAGACCCAAACTGTGCTTCTGCATTTTTACTCTTCAAGCACAAACACGTAACGTGTGAGAATCCATGCTGAGGATTGGGCTACTGTTAATGGAAATGTGTAAAATGCAAGTTCGTTTTAAAAAAATTTATATATATAGATATATGCAAATATTTTCCCCTCCCCTCCCAAATCACCTACAAAAGGTCACTATGTGAGGCTTCCTGTTTGTGAGTGGAGAGAGGAGCAGAGCAGGCCTGCAAGCCCCGAGGCTGTAATGTGAAGGGGAGGAGACTGAAGTTCATCTGTCTTATCTCTGTTCTGTCAATAAAATGGAGCTGGTTCTTTAGTTTTTTTTTTTTAATTATTATTATTTTAAAGAGGAAGAGAAAGGTTTTTTTAAAGAAAAATATCTTGGCTTTTTTTTTTTTTTCTCATGTGTTCAAAATCTCAAATCCTCCACAGTAACAGGCCAGACCATGGAGTTAACGCAAACCCAGAGACCCCTATGGATTAATTGTACTGTTTGTGAATTTGTATAAAAATAACAAAGATCCTCTTAAAACATTTTATATTCTTACAGTAAAAGGTTAAACTGATATTTATATAATAAAAGAGGAAATATGAAGTATGTTTTTGAAAAAAAAAGCCGTATCTGTGTTGTCTGTGCTTTTTGAAGAGAGGTATCAACCTATCCTGGTTTTGGTAAGCGTGCTGTGCAGCTTGTTGCAGAGGGGTTGGGGCTGCTCTCGTTTCAATGAGTGACTGCCGAGGAAAAGGAAGTAGAGAGTCTGGTCCCTCCTGTGCAGGATGATGAGTAACATCGTAATTAAAAGTTTCTAGGGAAGGGTTTTAGTAGGACCAGCGCTGTCTGTGGGAGCACTCTCAGCATCTGTAGAAAGAACCGAGTTGAACAGCTGGGTGTGAGGTGTCTGCTCCATCTGAGGTCAGACAAGCTGCAAGTGCTGAAGTTTGCTATCAAATGAATTAAATATTTTGTGGTAGAGGAAACCTGACATTTGGAAGGGGGAGCTGAAGGACTAGATTTGTTAATTTTTTAAAGCTCCAGGTAGATGGCAGAGGTTTTTTTGTGCCTGAATTGAGGCCTGCCCTTTCCATCCCCTGTGGAAGATCCATCAAATAAAAATGTTTCCCAGCAACGACAATCACCTAAAACTGTGCTCTTGCAAGCGCACAAGAACCTGGGAAATCTGAAATGGCTCAGTTGGTTTCCATTGCCCAAGCAAAGATGAAAGTAAAGAGGAAGTAAAGTGGGAATGTTAAAAAAAAAAAAAAAATCTAAGGTGTCCTTTGTACTATACCATAATCTTTCTCTTTAATGTATGACTTTTAACCTGACAGGGTCCCTTTTAGACTTCCACGATGTGGGTTTTTTATTGTTGTTTGAGATGGAGCTTAAGCGGTGTTTATAGGGCATGAAACAAAGCTTTTCTCCTTCTAAGTCCTGCAGCAGGGCTTTCTCTCCCCCGCTGCCCCCTTCCTTTCTTAAAGGAGGGGTTGGGGTAGACAGAATGCGAAATGGTGGAAGAAGCTGGAGCCATTGTTCAGGAAAGTTAAAAGAGGAGCTGTCCTTGCTTGCTTGTTCAGTCATGCATACTGAATCTTGCCGTGTGAGGGTCCCTATGGAAAGGAGGAGGGTGATTCTTCCCCTCTTTTTAACATTCCTCTCCAGGCCTGGCTGTATTTAAGCTGCTTTCCTCTATGCCGAGGAGGGAGGGGGATGGTCTGAAGTTCCTGTACATTTGCATTTTAAGCACTTCCAGCACTGAGCAGGCCACTTTGTTCCCTCTGCGCTATCCCGCTCACTCCAGCAGCCCTGGCTCATCGGGTGCTGCTCCAGGTGGGTCGGCTGCCCCACCAAAGGAGGTCCCCTCCACTTCCAGGGCCCGCCTGTCCTCCATGCCAACCTCTGTGTCTGCAGATACTTTTGGCTGAGGCTGGACGATACATAGTTCTTTGTTTCCAGCTCTAACTACCTCTCCCCTTTTATATCAGTGCCTCATTTAGAAGGGGAAAACCGTATTTCTTTTTGAGAGGGCCACAGCTGCACCCTATCTCCTCCTCACCCTGAGGAGAAGGGCTGGCACCTAGGCGATCCTGAGATTTGGACTTTTGGGTGTGTGTTGTTCCCCCCCCCCCACCAAGACTTCCAAGCTTTCTGCTGGGAGTCCATCACAAAAGCTGCATTGTTCGCTTTAGGGAAAGCCACCACAATTGGATCTAATTGAGCCTGACACTATATCCATCTTCCTTTACATGGAGGGAGGTGTGGGGTCCTTCTTTCCTGCATTAAGAAAAAAGTCTACAGTAACATCTTGACTGAAAAAGAGAATGTATGACACTATAAACAACAGGTATTCCAGATCAGGTTCCCATTACCTCTCAAATTTAAATGTTCCCAGGGTAGTCAGCAGTTCTAGCAAGGGATGGAGAGTGACAGATCTCTTACGATAGATCCCTTATATGGTTTGTTTCTGCTGGATTTGCCTGAAAATGGTATCTCCTTACTAAGAACAACAGGATATGGATAACAGTTGGACATCTGTGTCAAAATGCCTATGATGTGTGTACTCTTTGAGTTGTGTAATCAGACATAGGACAGGATTTTTTTCTTACAAAACAAAAACACCACCAAACTTCCCTTCCCCACTTAAAAAACAGAACAACAACAACAACAAAAAAAAACAACTATAAAGCCAAAAACGTTGCCCACATGGCCCAGCATGCTATTTAAATGGAAGCCAATCCTAAGGACATTGCTGAAACCAAAGCCTCCCAGAGGCCCAGCGCTGAGACACCATGGACTGTTCCCGCAGAAGGAGCAAGTGCTCCTCATGGACTGCCGTACTCTCATGCCCGGGAATGACACCTCCTTGGGCACAGATGCAGGCCTTATTGTCCGGCGAGGCCAGAGCTGGAAGAATACATGTGTTTACTAGTAAAGAGAAGGGTTTCTTAAAATAAATAATCCATTGCCAAGAACCATAGACCAATTACCATATGACTCCTCAGGGTAACAAGGAAACTTAATTTTCACTCTCCAGCCGCTCTTAAATTTTTGAACATGACTCAGTTGGCAACCAAGGTAGAAAGCCATAAAAACACTATTTGGAATCGAGCTGGAAATCTCCCGTCTGTGTCACCGTGCTCACAGTGCCCCCGCACTCCTCAAGCAGCCCCACCAAAGCAGCAATGGCTTTGCCCTGCCTGCCCCAGCCCTCGAGTCCCAGCCGTCAATGCTGAGCCCAGCGAAAGCGCTGCCAGCACAGCCAGCCTTGCTGGTTGAGGCGGCAGTCCCTGCCCCGGAGCACCTACAGCCGTGCAAGCCAGGCACGGGGGCTGAACCAAGGCCAGCCTGCTTTAAGCACCGCGGCTCTGGGCAGCAGAGGGGCCACGCTTGCAAGGTGGTGGCAGAAAGCAGAGCAGAGCAGGTGTGACACGAAGGGGAGATAAAGGGACGGGCAGGAGAGGCGCAGGCCAGGGACCCGGCGGCAGAGAATGCTGGCTCACAAGCTGCAGCGAAGCACCAGAGTGTGCGGGGTCCTCGCTTCGCTGCAGCAGCTGCGCCCCTGGCCAGATCCTGTGGCTGGCTCCTCTCCTGTCCATCCTCCAAGACCGCATGTGGGGAGGGGGAGATGGGGAGGAAAAGGAGGCTCCACCTGGGTCCTACTGCCCTTGGACTAGCATATGGGAGGCCCGCGCATGGAAGATTTATACATTTTACACCCTCCCACCCCATGCTACAGTTTCAGCTGAATCCATTTGTTGCGGTGATTCTGGAGTCCTTTGTTTCCCCACTCATAAATTACTGTGGTCTAGGGACAGGTGTAATGCAAACTGCCTGGGGTCTGTGCTACAACGAGAGGATGTCTCCATGTAAATACAGCTACTGAACCTGCCCATTGACGGTCAGGGAAGAGTTAAAATGGGAGCTGGGTGGCCAAGACACCCAAAGTTTTTGGAACTAAAGCTAGAAGTTAACACAGGCTGCTGTTAACAGCTCAAAGGTAGGTGTCCCCTGGGTCTGGCAGCATCGCTACATACGTGCATGGGTTGCTTCTAGCAAAGTGGACTCTGTCTTCTCTCTCTTGATCCTCTACCTTAAATCCCAGTATTTCGGCCAGCAGCAATTTAATAGCGCCTTCTGTGGAGAAAAGATAATCGATAAACCCAACTGGGTGGCTTTGGCTGTATTTGAGGACCCCTAAGGACATCAGCGAGGCACCATGCCAGAGCTGCTGGTTGGGTTGCATAATGCTCCCTGCTGTGACCAGCCAGAGAGGCCATCCCGCTGAATTCCCCAGCCCTAAGCTGCATGAAATAAAGAGCTGGAGAGGGCTCCTATGCCAGAACTCAGATTCCAGCCACATTTGGCACTGACACGAGTGCTTCTCCCTCTCTTCAATTAAATCTACCAAACGCATTAGCTAAATGCCAGTCCAACCTGAAACAGCACTGCAAAGATTTCAAAAGGTCCAAATCCAATCTGTCCTTGTGACAGAATGATGAAGGGAAATGGGATTTTCCTAAAGGACTTCCTAAAATGTAGCGTGTGTTTTGGAAGGGGTGTCGGAAGCTTAATATCAGGGACTTGTGCCCCAAGCAAGTATTTCCACAAGATGGTTACTGAGATATAAACCAAATTCCTGTTCTGATACAGAAACCAAAGTGCTCAGATCTAGAAATGGCAATTCCTTGTCATTTTCCTCCCCTCGATTCTTGTGTATCCAGGCACAGCTTAGTGATTTGAAGGTGAAACAACCCCCCCACCCCAGCTTAAAAAAAACTATAAATAAATAAAATCTTTCTATCTGAGGTTCAGCCTCTTCTTCCACCGCTTCCCAAAGTGTCCAAACTTTACAACCCCCAGGTAACTTAGGCGGCTTGGCAGGTTGGCACCAAAGGCGTACAAACAGCACTACAAGGCCACACCGATCACAGCTATGTAGCCAGCGGCCTCTCTTCTTGTTCAGTGAACTAAAACGCCAAGCACTCAGCAGCAATAAAAACCTGCCATTATCTCCTTTCATGACAGCTACAGTTGCACTCCCGGTGCCCCAGCTTCAGAGTAAAGCACACGCATCCTTCAGCACTATAAATTCCTCCTGCCACATGTCAAAGGGAAGTCCCGTAAGGCTGCTCGTGCCACAGGGGAGCTGGCTTCCTCCTCTCCTCCAGGCTCGTGGCAGAGTCTGAGACGTGACGCCTGCTCAGGAAAGCCCACTCTGGCAAACCTTCGGCAATCTGCCCAAAGCACTGTACGTGCCACCGAACCCTAGGCAGGCCGGCCGGGGCTGGCAGCGATGGCGCCGCTCCTCTGGCGAACACCCAGTAAAACAGATGGGACAAAATGATAAACCAGAAAACTAAAGGCAGCCTGCGCCACAGACACGCTCTCCTCCAGAGCTGAGGGACAAGAGCGGCTGCCCGTGCCCCTCCAGGCCTGCCACAGCCCCAGGTTTATCTCGACACCTTGCCAGGTAGCCATACTCTCCTCCCCGGCTCGGCACAGCCCTCCCTCCACAGCGAGCCCCCTCAGCACTCAGCAAGGCCGGAGAGGCCCGTGCCTCAGCCAGCTGGGGCGGCCGGGCGGACCTGTGGGGCTGCCCGCACCGAGGCAGCTCTCAGCCGGCTGAGGCCCAAGGGCAGGGCCCCGCGGGGAGGGAGGAAGGGAGGGAGGCAGAGCGGGGCAGAAGCGCCGGGCTCGCCAGGCCGCCGCCTCAAGGGGGGTGCCCGGCCAGGCCCGCGCCGCCTCCGCCTGCAGGCGCGGCGCCGCCCCGCCAGGCGGCAGCATTGCCCGNATTAACACATGCTGGCAAACACGCTCCCCAGCGCGGCTGGCGTGCCAAGCGCAGACAAAGCCCGCGTGCGACCGCAGCAGGCCGAGGCCGGCGGGGACGCGTTGTCACCTCGGAGGGTCTGCCTGCTGCCTGGCAGTCACCTGCGGCTCTGGCATGGACGAAGGGGCTGAGAGAGCCGAGGGGCGAGAGCGCCCGCTGGGCAGCCTCAGCAGCCGCGTGGGCCTGGATGAGTACAGCGGCAGGATGGCCGCTGTTGGAGCGCCAGTCTGCTACGAAACGAGCGGGAATGGAGTTCGTCATTGCCATCATCAACGCTTGATGTCCCCGTGGTTAATTCCAGCAAGCGCTGGGATGTGCTCCTCGAGCAGATGAGGCCGCTGTGGTTTATGCCTTAAACCAAACGGGAAGCCACAGCTCATGTAGAGAGATGGCCACCTGGTCACCACCAGCACATCTCATCCCAGCGCAGGACCTGCATGTCCAGGCCTGAGCCAGCTGCTGCTGGAAAACACCGATTTCCACAGCAAAAGCCCCACCTGGTTCAGAACCAGCACCACCTCGCCCCATCCCCTGCTGTGCCACAGCCGGGCTGGAGGCTCTGCTATACAAAAAACAACCGGTGAGCCTCCTCGCTGGCTCCAGGTTTAGTAGTGCTGTCTAAAGCACCATCCAGGACAGTCTGCATCTCTTGACCTTTACAGCTTCACGCTAAGAAAATTATTTTTATAAAGTGTGCAAGTATGGGAATACTAATGGGATTAGGATCAAAGAAAGTAATGCTTGGATTATTTTAGTTCAGTTCTGTTGTGCAGGGCTTGGTTATGTTGTTGGCAGTTGCTCAGTGGGATACCTCCATAGTGATTAAAGTATCAAGGGCTGTATGCATATGCCCTTTTTAGTACCTAAATCGGGATAGGTTCCACACACACATACCCCTTCTAACACTGCTGCTACAGATATAGTTATGGTGTCTTTTTCAGAAACAGCTATAGCCAATAATTTACTAGAATTAGTAATTAGCTTCTGCATGGCTCATTACATGCACAGACATCAGAAAGGGAAGTGTAATCACTAATGGGGAAACAGATGGAAGCAACTTGACTAAGGTTACGTCCCAAATCAGTGAGTGGCCGAACAGTGTCTGGTGCCCACCTCTCCTGCCTCCAGTTCTACTGGCTTCTGACACTTGGAGCAGCAAAACCCGAAATGAGCTTTCCAGCCTAATGCAGCCCTTGAGAGGGAGAATCAGGACAGAGAAACACTAAATGCACAGGGCTCCTTTCTAATATTCTCACAGCAGGGTCTGCCACCCAGATCCCACAGAAGTGCTGATGTATGAGCGTAGGTTGTAGAAGAGCTCCCAGCAATAGGGACTGCTCCAACAAAACATCCCTCTCTTCAGATTCTTCAGCCATTGTGGCTTTTATTTCAGGCAACAGCGAGCCTCACAAAACAAAGGCAGAGCTGACAAGAAGTGGTGCCTTGACAATCCTGAAGGCCGACATCTAGTCACAACAACAGGTACAGCTCAGATTGCAGCAGTACCAGCTGCTCTATCTACATCTTCACCATGACTGTCTCTGCAGTGACTCAGAGGGACCACCCATGCAGATCAAAGGCACAGGCAGGACATGGTCCTTAAGGCTACAAACGGTATTGCCCATCATGATTTTCCATCCCGAGGGGCACCTGTCCATTAGTGAACTCATGCAGACCACACCAAAGACTGATCAAATGGCAGCGCCTTTTGCTTTAGAGACCCAGACCACACTGCACGACAACTTGCGTTTGGGCTGTCGGCTCCCTTCCCCTTGTTTCTGTCTGTTTTGGACACAGCGTGCGGGGATGACATCTCCCTCACACACCTGCCAGGAGCTCAGACAGACAGGGGGAGGCTGCATGTGAGCGGCTGGGTGTAACTTCCACCCTGTCCCTAGTGCCGAAAACAAGCATGTTAAAGCTAATCTACCCCTGTCTCAGCTCAACTGCTTTTCTGTGACTAAGCCCCTTATAATGGTTTTACTAAAATCCCCTTTTGATGGAAAAAATCCCAGCTGGAAGTTTCGGGCAGCAGCACAATGTGCAAGTCTGCGTGTCCCTTTCCCCAGCTTCACAAAAGCCTCTAATCGAGTGGAAAATTTGCTGGAGGCCAGAGGTTTAGGCCTGCAATTATTTTTTAAGGGATTATCAAGAGAGAATGGGGGTACTTACGACCCTCCCTCTCTTTGTGTTTTGGTCTGTGCCGCTTTCAGACAGACTCAGCCAGAAACCAAACTACTGCAGCTGGATCCAGAGAAACCACCACCACTTGTCTCAGCAGCAAGCCTCTTCCCAGTCCTATACCCAGACCCCAGGCTTCGAGTCCCACTCCCGCACTGTGCAGCTAACAGAAATTCTTCTTCACAGAAGCAACACTGCATAGTAAAAGGTTTTTTTTAATAATAGCTCAAGAAAAAGCAACTGATTCCAGTCCTGTGAGCCTCACCAAAATGAAAAAAAAAAACCAAAGAGCAGGCAGTGATATAGTCCTCTGGACAGGCCATAAGGCTGGGCTTTGGCTCTGCAAACCCATTATGCAGGAGGTCTTGCACAAGTTACTTACAGCAAGTTCCAAAAAAGACTTGGCACTGAAGATGCGTGCACTGCAACACTCAGCTTTCCAGAGCCTTGCTCCAAGGGTGGGACCCAGGGTTAGGGTCCTTGGTGCTTTCACAGCTGACACAGAAGAGTCAGACACTTCAGAGGCTCCAAAACAACTTCTTGCCGGGCACAGAGCCACTTGTTGTCAGCCTGCTTAGCGTAAGGCAGCCAGAGGAGAAGCACTGCCGGCTCTCCTGCCTGAGGAGCTACATACCTTGCTCAGAGCTACTGGGAAGTGCCTGTGCTCACACACGATCCAAACCCACACAATTAGGTGCTTCTCCTCTACTGTCAAATTGCTGCGCTCACGCTTGCGTACAAACAAACAAGCCAAACCTGGAGGAAGCAGCGGTGTGCCCTGCCTTTAAACAGTAGCCTAAGGAAGCAGGAGACCTGCTTTGATTCCTTCCACTGTTTGTGGCACTCCAAACCTACACCTCCTGGAGAAGGTACTAAGCACTGGCCCTCAGGCGAGGGCCAGGAGAAAGGGCCGCTCTTCACCTTTCCCATCTAAGCCACACTGTGGTGCAGATGATCATTTGAGATTCACAGCAAGAAGAGTGCACGAAGAAAAGAATGACTGCAGACCATGAGCATTTACTCTCAGAGCCTGACTTTACTTCTGGAAACATTCCTGAATGTTGCATAAAGGTGCTGTTGAGAAGCAGCTTCTGATCCCTGAGCCTTCCAACCATTTGGTTGGTACATAAGATATTTCAGAAGAAAGTGGCGGCTGCTGTTGTCTGTTAGATCTTATCATGTCCATGTGTGCTAGGTGTGCTCTGAAAACACCTGGGGAGGCTGAGGGGCCAGGGTGTTCTTCTGGATCAAGATCAGACCCAAGCAGTTTTGGGCAGGCATGCAAATACAACACTCAGCACCCGAGGGGTGTTAAAATAAAAAAGACAAAAAAACACAGAGGAAAAGGCAAATGAGGCATTTGTGGAATTTAGATGCCCCCAGGAGCTAGGTGGTGCCTAAGCTGGGGATTTTGATTTTGCAATTTTGAATAATGCCTAAATGTCATTTTGTTTTGCTTTTTTTTTTTTTCCCCCCTCTTGGATCAGGTCTCTTACCTCCCTCTACCTCATTCTCTCCATCCACACAGACACTGTTTTTGTAGAGTTCTAAGATAGTAAGATAAAAAGGCTAATGACCTAGCATTTTCAAAATTTCTCATTAAGGCTGATGTGCTTTAAGATACTCTGTACGTGTCTAACTTTCAGGAGATGGATGAGCTCGGTCTCCAAGATAGCTTGAGCTTCAGCATCCAAAGATAAGGGACACAGAATCTCTAGTAGCTAATAGTGTAGTATGTGACCTGTATGATTCACTAGTGATACTAGAAACGCAAGGTTAGGCGAAGAGTCAGCTCTGGTTCCATCTTCTCACCCTCAATGATTTGAATGCCAGGCATAAAGCCACAGGAGAGCCATCTTCTACTGCTCCCTAAAAAGAGAGTCTTTCACCCAGCCCACTGTTCCTAAGCACCGCAGGCGAGCCTCCCTCCTGGAGTTCCTAGTCTTTCTATTTATACATAGCCTGCTGTCCACGGGTAACCTTGAAAAGCCCTCATTACAGTATCACTCAAACACAGGGGACTTCCAGAGATCACTGTCCAACATCCTGCACGGAGGCAGGATCAAGTATACTTGGATCATTCCTGTCAAGGTTTATCTCACCTGTTCCTAAAACTCTCCTGTCGAGGCATAGCCTGCGGCCCCCTACCTAACCACTTCAGTTTCTTTCTAATAATTTTTCTCCATATCCATCTTAAATCTTCTATTTTTCCTGCAGATTAAGCTGTGTTTTTTGTTGTTGGTGGTGGTGGTTTGGTTTTTAATGCTTTCCACAACTGACAACAGAAAAGACTTCATCACTCTTCCCCTATTTAGGGCAACTTCTTAGAGCCTGGCACACTCCTCCTTTCCTTTCAGTCTTCTCATTCAGCTCTCTGCTGATGCACCTCAAATGCAACATGTTTCACCTTTGTGCTGGATTTGCCTTGTGAAGAGCTTATTATTGTGCTACATTATACAGGTAGATTTTTAGATGTATGATAAACGCGTCTGGAAACTATTACAATCCTCTCAAACGTTTGTGGCCTGCAAGACTTGAATCCAGAATGCTAACAATGTAAAGTGACTTCCTCAGAGGGATGTTACAAGGATTTCATACATTACAATATTGTTATATAAAGATGTTATGAAGAGACAACTTGCCATTGTAAATTGTTGAAGATTCCTACCACATGTAGTTAGTTCAGTATTCCTCCTCTGTCCCAGCATTCCCACTACCTTCTCTTACAGATTCCTGCAAGCCTCACTCCTTTATCTTTCTTTTTGGTGATCTCTCATACCACTGCCCTGCTAATCTAACTGCAGCAGTCTCCACAGGAATCACCAGAGACAGTATTTCTGTCCCCTGCCCAGGGGCCACTAATGGTGACAAGATGGATGTGCCCAGTTCAGTAAAAACTGAAGATAACCAGCATTTCACATGCAGCTGTTTAAAGTAGAAGGATCTTATTTTTCTAGTGTAGCTCTATAATGTAAGTGAAAAGAGAGGACTGGAGTCCACTGGAAACCACTGGAGTTGTACACGGCACCAAAACTGTCTTACCATGAGCATTACAGACCTTGAGCTTTATGGGCTCTTGTCAATTCTCTCACCAGTACAGGATGTTCTGCAGTCAAAAAAAGAGGGGAAAAAAATCCCTTTCCAGCTCTCAGCAGAGAAGACATGCTGACTGTCACCATGCTCTGAGGAGGTACAGCATACAGACAGGTACTTGTTTCCTGCTTGCACTATCACCACTATTTTAAAGACACAATTGCATCTCCAGTCTCATCGCTACTGCAGCAGAACAGAAGTACTGAGCTACAGTACAGTACAGAAATAACATTGCTTACCCAGGAACTTACAACTCCACATCTTACACGCTGTACTGCCCTCACATGTGGCTATGCAACGCAATGGGCATCAGTTGCAGTGCGGTGAGGTAAGTGAAGAGGCTTATGGCTTGAATTTTTAAAAGTCCAAGGGTTCAGAGATCCTAGAGTGCCATGGGAGCTTCTGGTGACTTGCACCTCTGAGGAAAAATAAGAGGGTAGATTCTGCTCCAAGCTCACTGCACAACTGCAGGCAAGTCCTGCCACCCGGCTGCACCTCAGCCTCTCCGTGCGTAGATGGAGAGTAGTATTACGTATCTATGAGAACTGAAAAGCTCATTTATGGAAGTTCAAAATATATATATACTTCAGACCTCTGCAAGGAAGTCATGAGAGACATCTCAAATATAATCACCGATATCCCTGTGCCCAGGGCACAGCATCAGAAAGTTGTGAGAGCCTCCCAGCAACCCTGGAGGAGGTCCTACAGCATACTCATTTCTGCCCCCTTCCATACCGTTTCCCTGAAGAATGGTCCTTGTAGAAATAAGTATTTCAAAACACAGCTTGAGTGCTGTAACTGCAGACAAATTGTGTCAGACGGGGTTTCTATGTTGAAAGAACTGTCTATATATTCAGCTGCATATTGTTACAAGCATTTAAAGAAGCTGCTTTATCCAAAAAGGAAGGACAAGTTCTTACTATTATGAAAGCTGGGGGGTTTCCAGAGTTGCTGGTATGCCAGCAAATGATCCAGAGCCAGAATAGATAATCACGGTAGAAACGATAGGAAAATCTACAGGCATCTGAGGACCGCCTACGCAACATCTGCATGTCTCATAAACCAGGTGTTGCTCCCTGGAGCACATAATCCGGGCATGCATTGTGTGTGCCACTCCTACCACCTCCTGCCTCAGACAGGACGTCGCTCCCACCAGAACAATGTCACGCACTGCCTACAGCTACGTGCAAACCGAGCAGTGCTAACCCCAGTTCAGAGAAACCTGTCATTTACACAAGAATATGTTGTGTCAGTATAAAACTAGCCCACAGCTGGCAATCAGCAGGAACATATTTGAGGTATAACACTCACAGAGAAGGAACAGAAAGCTGCTTTGCCCACAGCTGCCCAAAAGCAACCGTGGCAGTTTAAGTCAAAGACCTAAAGGGAGGCACACAGAGAAGTGAGGGATCAGCCTCCAAAAGAGACATAGATTTGCACTCCAGAAAACAGGCTGCGAAGTACTAAATGCAAACAGGAGTTTATCCCAGCAGCAAGCTTCGCACTGCGTACATACATGCTTTCTTTGCAAAGGCAAATGCATCTCCGTACGTCCAGCATCCAGTGCAGCCCTGGTTGCTCAGTACGTGGATCCTACCACACTTCAAGGATGGGAGAATTTCTCTCCTCTATGCACGAGCTGTTCTGAGGAGCCAAGGCTGAAATCCAGGCAATAGTTCCCCACTCTTGTTAAAACCAAAACAAGCAAACAAACAAAAAAAACACCAAAGAAAAAAAACAAAAAACAATTCCTAGTCAGGATCCTGCTTCCACCACAGAATGAAAAAAGTGCTTACTTTTCTTCAGGAAGAGATTACGTTTCTTCTATCAGGTTGAAGGTGGCTGTGAGATGGGGTTCAGCACACAGATGTAGTTCTGCAGGATTTTTGTTTTAATAAATATGCATAATTCTGGGGGAAACCTCTGTCAATACAAATCCTATGGAAAATATTGCTCCTGTAGACAGAAGAGACCAGTTCTGTTTGTGTATTCAGGCACTGTATACATGAAGATATTTTAGAGGCCTCTATACTTAGCCATTGTGGTTTTGATCTTTCCCAGGCCAGAGGTAGCTGTATAAGCATATAGTCAGCATTGGCTAAACAAGTACTTTTAAAACCATACTATTATTACCAAGTTAGTTAAAGAAGGCTTTTTTTTTTTTTTTTGGAAGATCTGTAATTCAAGATGAAATCATTAAGGAAAAACAACAACACCCTTCTAGCCTTTACAATGAGCTGTGTTTTTTTTCCCCACTATCTCTTCACATTTAACTGCAGCCAGACCACTTCAGGTCACGAGCTCATCTGATCTCACCAGGACGGCAATGCTGGGTCTCGCCGATACTCCCAGGAAAACCCAGGGTCCCTAAGGAAGCTATGCGGGTGACTTAGTCAGTGTAACTCTTTCCTGTGAGTCAACACTGACCCAGTGTTTCAGCATAATGCTGGAGGGTGCTGACCTGCTCGGCGTGTTGTCTTTCAGAGGAAATAAATGGGTGCCTGACCACACTTGCGGTTATTAAAGACAACATGTTGCTTTACACAAACATTGGCATTTGGCTACGTGACCGCTCCTATATGTGCATAATTACATTTCTGCCTCCCTCCGCTTTCTGTCCTGAATTGTTTCAATAGCTGCTGTGTTTCACCCAGACCCAAAGGCACTTCAGTGGTTGGAGAAGCAGTTCCAGCAAAGCGCAAAACTAAGAACCTTACATTTTATTGCAGGCCCCACCTTTGGTTCGCCACATAACCTTGAACACGTCCCTTCTACCTTGGCCCCCTACCTTGGTTTCCCCACTTGTAAAACAAGGATTGTGAGAAGAATCTCTTCTGTAAAGTGTCTTGAGAGCTACTGATGGAAAACTCCACGTAAAAGAGATAACCGTAAGGATGAATTATGCAAGACGGTACTGTTAATTAGGTACGTTTATTAAACATTCTGGGATTTTTTTACCAGTAGAAAAGACATTACGGAAAATAAGAGAGATATCTAGAGACATCAGTGAAGTTTTCTGCATTTAATATAATTGTGACCTATGATCTTTGTATAACGCAGGAGTGCACTGGATTACAGACCTGACTGGTATTACACCCTTTGATGTACAGGAGTTCAGGGATGCCTACACTACAAGGCAAGTAAGTACTCTAAAGGTGCTGAGCATTAGCAGGATTTTTGTCCACAAGCGACTCAGCTGCCTATAATTATCTGAAGAAAAATTCCTCCTCTTCTTCCCTAATCCCAGTGCCCTGATCACATGCTACGTTTGCTCTGTGGACTACATTTCAGAGCCATGTGACATTTACTACACACAGTCCTAAAAACACATGAAAAATACACCTGGTTTTGGGATTTCACACAAACCCAGCCCAGGTTCATTGAAAGGTTTGTGACCCTTCTGAGCACAGCTGGGACCAAGTTACAGTTTTACATCATACCTGTGGCTTGAACAAAAAGATCTTGATCAAGCTTGGAAGCTTTGACTGAGATGCACTTGGAGAGTTTGAGTTCAGTTCAGGCATAAACTTGGTTCAAAACTCAAGGGCTGCAGACTGCCCTGAGTGGAGAGCAAATGAGTATCTGCAGTCACTGGCATTTCAAAAAGGATCAGCCTGACACTGATGACAGGGACTTGATAGCTAGCAGACCTGACCATTACTGACAGTGAGTCTGCCATGAGTGCACCAGTAGTGTAGTTCAAACCGGGATTCACTTCCGAAGCAAATCCCCCATCATTCCCACTACTTGTGTGTTGGTCTGCAGCTTGGGCAGCCTTCGAGCTGGCAAACTGGATTCCCTTCAGATCAAACTGAACAGGCAAACGTGCTCAAGGAGGACACCTCACACACCTCCTCCGTGCCCGTGGGACCAGACCAGAGCCAGTCCAAAATAAGAAACCCCCACCCCACCGTGCTGGTGCGCGGATGCCAGGTCTTCAGCACCAACCGTTTCACACTCCAGCCCCGCTCCTGCTGGCCCACCCCACCCACTAGCGTGGATACAGCCACCCAAAACTGGGGCTCGGCTGCACGAGAACCAGGGTGCAGAGGCACCAGCGGTACCCGATTACTCGGGCTGTTTATTAGCACCCTCTGCTGGATATTACAAAGCTTTCTTCCCTCCAGGCCAGCGATGCTAGCAGGCTACTTCAGATAACCTAGCAAAAGGTTGGGGCGTGGAGGCAGGAGCCTGCCCCGAGTGTCCCCAGGAAGCCCCTGTACATGGTGCCCAGCGCAGCGGCACTGCGGGGACTACTCTGCACCAGTATATCTGCAGCAGGATAAGTCACTGCACGTTAGAAACAGAGCCCAAAGACATAACAAGAAGGTAAATCCAGGGAGAGCCTTTGCTACATGACTAAGTTGCTTACAGCTCATTTCAGTTTGAACAAAACTTCTTGCTGACAAAAGGTGCTGATGTAACACCTGAAATGCATAATTCCCCAAGATGAGAGCAACCGTACAGGCTCTGATGTCAAGTTTCCTGCTGCACCACAGACCTGCAGAGATCACCTATGCCCTGCAGCATGGGGATGGATGACTGGCAAGGAGGTAGTGAAGCCAAGTGAGTTGGTGGTTTGACACGGTCGATAATTATCATCTCAAATCTATGGTCCGGGAGGACAGTGTCCTCATGTGCCACATATCAGCCTTCAGGTGATTAGAAACTCGTGGTCACCTCTGATTCCAGCCAGGTTTATAGTGACCACTTGATGTGGAGATGCTTGGGAACGCAAGGCTCTAAACTAGTGTCTGTTGTCAGATGTTTCAAAGGAAGGTACTACACCTTTACGGGGCCAGTTAAACCAACTGCAGCTGGAATACTGTCCAGGAACAGGAGGCCTGATACTTTCTCGAACAGCTAGAATAAAATCCATGAACTGTAAGAGTTTTATCCATATAAATGTCTAATCCTTTCTGAATTCAACTAAATTCTTGGTCTCAATTATTTACGTGCTGCAAGAAAAAAGTAAGTTTCATCTATGTCAGATGTTTTGTTTCAATTGAAAACCTTGTACTATGTAAAAGTACACACAGGAATCCCTGGTTTACTTCTCTGTACTTCTAAGTTTATATACCTCTGTCACGTTGCTTTTTATTACCCTTCGCTCTGACTATGGATGCATAATCTTTTCAGTCTCTCCACAGCTCTAAGCATTTTCATCACCTTTTTCTGCTAAATATTTGTAGCAGAGTGACCGGAAATGAACATACAATATTTTATTTTTAGACCAAAGGCCAGGCCAGCAGAGACTTGCATGTCTTCCACCCAAAAAGAGCCAACACATCCCCATGCGCAGCAGCCTTCTAGTCACCTAGAGCCAGGGGAGCGATGGAGGAAGCAATGCCTATTACATCAGACCCTTTCATACTGCAAAATTCACGACTGCTGGAGCGGTTCTGCACTCCAGCGCCATGCCAGCCAATGTCAGCTGTGGTAATGCAAACGAAAAGGCATTAAACCCTGTTCCCCGCTAGAGAACAAAGTCTCCCACTCATTCCTTCAAAAAGTTAAAGGTACTCATTTCTGAGGGACTTGCGGGGTGGGCAGATATGTTCACAGCAGTTCTCCAAAGATAGCTCAGAAATAACCTGGGAGGATCCCAGATGAAGGCTGGGTGTCTTCTTACATCTGTCTGGTTTGGGAGATGGAGTGTAAACAGTGGCACATTAGCTTAGATTAATTACAGACTGCCGGTATTTTGCTTTCATGTAGTGAACTCTGGGAACATAACACCGCTGATAATTAAATAGCGCCTTCCATCAAAAGGCTCCAAACCACCCAGCAAACCAGTCAAGCTGTTAAGGTAGGACTGCTGGAGCAGGACACAGCAGCGGCTTAGCAGGACACAGGAACACAGCACACCAGTTCAGGAAACGAAAAATTTCTACTGAAATTACAGAAGGAATTAAAATGTGTTTTACATTACAGCAAGACCAAGGCAGGATTCGCACGAGTGCCAGGAGACCTTCACTGGTCACACACAAAGTTTTATATCGCCTAAATAAGACTGTTTCTCCCACAACACAACACCCAATTTTTTCTTTTTCCTGGAATATTGGTTCAGTACTGATGAGGTGAAAAAACAAAATAAAAACAATTAAGAAAATCTCTTACTTTGCCTTCTACAGCTATCAGGTTTCTTTGCAGTTTTCTTTTCGTATTCTACACAGAATACGGGCAAAGCCCTGGCTTAATTTAGGAGACAACAGCCCTCAGGTAAGTACAGGTGAGAAAATACCAAACAGGAGATAGGTGCCAACAGAGAAGAGCTCACGGTGGTGGGGTTAACCTTCCTTCTTATCACATTCCCTCCTTCCCAGCCTCCTTCCTGACACAGGCGCTGCCCATCGGTTATGTGTGACTTTACACTGGGGTCATCATCACAGCCCACCAGTGCAGTGTAGACACAGGGAGATAGATGACCATACCTGCACCCTTCTTCCTCTGTGCCACATCCCAGCTGGGTTACAACCCCCTCTCTCTCTGTTCATTTCCTCCTCTGTCCTTGCTCCTTCCAGTCCAAAGAGAGCTTTTCCCTCCTTATCCCCTTGCACTAAATGCCTGCAAACAGAGAAGCTCATGGTTACTCCAGCTGGCACAGCTGAATGAATTACTGCTTTAAAGCCAGACCACTCCCAAAAACTGCAACCCCGATTTGTCAGCTGTTCTTTCAAAGGCACTGAAACCCAAGAGCCATGCAGAAGGCAAAGGGAGAGCCAGGGCTGCCAGGATCTACTTACTACAAAACGTTCATGCTTGCAATGGGCAGCAGAACTGGTGGAGAGGAGCAGATGCAAGTTCCTCCTGCCCACCACATCCTCTGGCAAACTGCGACCCTGCAGTTTGGGAACTCAAAATCTCAAGACTGGCTTCTTTTCGCAGGACACTTCTTGCCCTAGAGTCCCAAGCCATAGGGGCTGGGGCAGCATTAATGCACCAAAACCTTTCAGTGCTCCAAGAGCCACCCTCAGAAACTCCAGCTGGAGCACCAGCAGGTTTTTTTTGGCAGGACACAACGCCCTGTCCTCAGAGCTCAGCGTTATCTCTCAGCACGCTCACACACCCTGCCTCTGCACAGACATGCCAGCGGATTCAGCCCATGCCACCGTCCACAGCCAGGATTCAGGGCAAAGCCACAGCTGCCTCCTCACAAACCAGACGCCAAAGTTTCAGCTTGCCCACCACAACTAGATGGCGGATGCGCCCAGCCAGGAGGCATCCTGAGCGGTAACAAGGGTAGGGAGAAGGGTTTAAGGGGGACAGAGGGAAGGGAGAAAGCCTCACACAGGAGCAGCACTTATTTTTGAAGGGTTAATTACACATTATTTTGGCTTAGTTAATAACCTGAGGTGGACTAGAGAGAGACAAGCACCACCCAACTGGCACCTCCTCGCCAAATAAATGTACCTTCCTGGCACATTGTGCAGACAGTCTTACTTTCCACATAACCGTTGAATAAAAACCATGAGTATTCATTCCACGGTGCAGCAGGTGGAGCACACGGCCCTGGGATGGCTGCTTGTGACTTCAGCCCACCTCTGCCAGGAAACCTTCTTCCCCATCACCCTGTTACAGCAAGGCAACCCCAGCCTCAGAAGCTGTGCCGATTTGAACAAAACGCAGGAGACCCAAGGAGATATAAAGCCGTCAGATGCCTACCATATGATCTGCTAGGACTGTTCATTTACCTACCATCTTCCTAGGAACTGCTGGGCATCCAAAAAAGGACAGACACAAAGCCCACGACAGAAGCTGAAGAGAAGTATTTCTCAACTGTTCTCCCAACACTCCTCTCTTACAGAGAGCATAAACTACACCTGGGCAGGCTCAGATGGTAATGGTAATCCTCTGCCCTCCCTGCTGCTCACAGCCATTGGTGCCAGGTGAAGCCCATGAAGGAAAGGAGGCACTCTGTCTTACCAGAAGTCACAGACCCAGGGATAAACCCCAGAAATCCCACCCCCCATCCTCACAACTGAATCCCCCCAGAAATATCTGGAAGATTTTATTGTCATTGGTACAAAATGCACATCAGGGAGCTCAGGGACCCCTCACTGCAGGTCAAGGCCCCGGTGTACCCAGTGCCCTACACAGGTAGAGCTGAATGGCCTTGGGCTGCAACGTGGGGCTCGCGCTGCAGCAACACCCAGAGGCCTCAGCGTGCTAGGCACTACAAAGCACAAGACAGGAGTTACTTCATCATTATCCCTCTGGATAAATATAAAACCTTATACTGAACAGTCTGCTCATCTCCTGTTTTAGAAAGACAGCCATTTACAGACACTGGCATTCCTCTCACTGACAACAGCATAGGGGAGAAGAGAGAAAAATATATTTGGCAGCCAGAGAAGTGACTGCTGTGTGTTATACATGCAGGCAGGAGCTCCTGCCTAGCTCTGGACGCATAGCGAGTGTTTCCACCCTCCTATTTGCCTGGGCAAGTCCCCGAGAGTCCCCAGAAGGTTTGTGCCACCCATACAGCTGCATTTGCCCTGCTGAGGCAGAGACCGAAGCCAGCTCAGGTGCGCTTCCTGCTGCTGCACCTGCACCTCAGCATTTCCACGCTCCGGAAGCATGGAAGACAACCCAAAAGAGCTAGAAATTGCAAATCTGAACCCTCTTTAGCCACCAAGTTGTATCCGCTCATGCATTTTCCTGGAGGTATGCATTTCTGCCCCAACATAATCAAAAGCCCAGGACTGCATTTGTCGGTGTGCTGCCAGAGCTGGAGTTCTTCCTGATATATTTAGAGCATTCAGCATCACACCAACTCCTCTACTCAATAAGCCATGATATTTGAGCTATGATTTTTTTGTTTTTTAATGTGACCTATCCAAAGAAGCTCTTGGATCTTAAATCTGGTTGCTGAACAAGAAAAATATGGTTGCTCCAATGTTATTTTGCTGCTGCAATTAGCTTGTTTTTTATTCAGAGAGTAGGTTTTATGTCTCTTTTTCAAGGGCAAGCTCCCGATCGAGACTAAAATTCTGGGTGAGACAACTGACCAATGCATCTGACCCAAGGCTGAAAATAAAAGCTGGCTTCCCACCTTAGTTTCCAAGTAAACTCCACCAAATGACGCAGTACGCCATACTGCATTTCACAGACAGCGTGGATATATTTAGCGTGGGATGCCCCTCCCAAAGCTCAGCTTGGGGCACAACCGGCTGAGCAGAACCCAGGCAGGAACACAGGAAAATGAACCGGGCAGTAGCACGCAGTAGCGCAGCTTTTGTTTGTTTGCTTTGCTTAAACAAAACAAAACAAACAAAAAAAGAATTTCACAAGAGGAGTTTTATTTTCAGGTCAGGCAGTGAACCCAAGAAGTGTAATTAGGTCCTGGAAATTAGCAGTTTAATTTATTTGTGTTGTTGAATGTTCTTGTTCCTACAAGAAGAGGGAACGTAGGGGACGAGACCACCACCTACACTTGCTTCTCAGGCTTGGTGCAAGAGAAAAGAGAGTTAGCAACACACGAGCACCACAGAAGTACAAACATGCTGGGACTCCCCTTTCATAGGTGTGAAACCAAGGGACAATATGCCATTTTTACAGCAATATTTAGGTGCCCAAAGAAGCACCCTGGTTGCTTTGGGAATCTGTAGAAGTGCCTGAGGGAGGTGGATTTCACTGGTGTATAGCCAGCTAACTTGGAAGTGACTTTGCATGTCAGCAGACACGTCCCTGAAGAGATGCTTCTGGGGGTCACCACAGGGCTGTGATGGTCTCTCTTTCTGTGGTCTCAAAGACAGCTTAGCTCAGCTCTAGGAAGCCCAGGCTTGCCCTGAGGACCCTGGGAGGTGATCTCCTTCTCAGCCTCAAGCAAATCAGATAGCAAATAGAACACGTGAAGGTGATCTGAGCATTAAAAGGCAGCAGCTGCTCAGAAGCACCCACCAACCGTTGGGATTTGGCAGCAGCACATCATATGTGGTGACCCCTCCTGCCTTATGAGCTATAGGGAGGGCTCTCTGCCCTCTCAAGAAGGGCTTCCAGCTGCGGTGCAGTAACCTATGGTGTCTTCTTGACTTCCATGCTGGTAAACCTCCTCACTTCAAACTACAAAATTAGATACTGAAACCACAGTTGTAAAGGACTTCCTTTTCTTTTCAAACCAGGAAAATAATCTATTATTACATAGTAGAAATTAAGCAAGAAATTGGCTAAAACCTAACCACAAGTTTGCATGAACAGGAGAATCCAGTCAAGACCCTTATCCTGCAGCTTTCCCTAACATGGGTGATTTTTCTGTAAGCCTTGGGGAACCTTTTGTGTTGAAAGAGGAACTTTCAGTTCAGGGTTGGACTAAGCAGAGTGCGATTCATTAGGGAGACCTCAGTGCAAAACACAAAGCAATTTCTCTTATTATTTTCTTCATCCCCAGATGGGAGGTTGGAAAGGGCCAGGAAAGGTTCATGGCCATGAAAATACTTTAATGTCTGAATGACACCACAAGCACAAAGACAAAAAGATTTCTCAGAGCTGAACTGCTTCATCCTCTCCTCTGACAATTCAAGAGGCTGAGTGGAGTAGCTGTCTCCTAGATTTCCCAATCTTTCTTTCCTTCCCCTAAACAGTGCTCTCTTGTGGCCTCCTTCCCATGGCCTTCCTTCAGCCAACAATGGCTGAACACAGCTTTTTGCTCCTAGGACATGTTATCTCTGCCCCAGGCCAGCCTGCAAAGAAAGGAGACTGTTATTTAAAGAGGTGCAGAGAGGAACTGGGATGTGATCTTAATCACTGACCCTTGGGTATCCTAGAGCAAAGGACCACAATGTGCTGAGACATGAATAACTATCCTCCAGCAGGGAAAGCTGGGCACTCGTGCTATACGTGACAACGATCCAAGAGTTAACCAGGTTTAGAAATCCTTCCACATCGGTGTCCTGTTTCACGGTCATGCAACCGAAGAGAGGAATAACAGTTTGCAACACACAACTTGAGGAAACCTCTTTTTCTTCTCAGACTTTTAAAAAGCAATATAAGATTTTTCTCTAATTTGAGATAAACAATTGTTTACGAGAACTCCTGCAAACAATTCTTGTCCCATAGATTGTGTGCACACTGCTGAAAATACCTCATACCTGAATACACCAGAATAACAGACATGGCTTCTTATCCCTGAATGGATGAGTGCAATTCCTAGAATCCAATTCAGGATGCAAATATTTGAAGTTAAGATGTCAAAATTTAGGTCCCTTCAATAGTGTTTGCTTTAGCATGTTAACATGGTATCTGTGAGCATTTCCATTATTAAATTCCTTTGTTAAAATATTCTCAAAGAGCATGGAGGATTCTTCAAACACAATCAAACACCACTCTAAATACTGGCCAAGATTAGAAGAAAAGTTTAAAACATTCACCTAGCTCATCATTGTTCCAGTGATGTAATGTTTGTAGCAGGCCCACCAAGGCAATACACAGGGGAAGCTGCTGTGAGAACCACTCTTTTCTCCTTCAGGAATATGTCTCCTGCTCGTTTTGACTAATTGATTTCACACACAGTTGTTTATGTGTGTGGCCTCCCTTGATTTTCTGAGCTCTCTTTGCTCCAAACAAAACAGCTTAGGGATGTAGATGGAGCCAACTGCATTTTGGAAGAGGGGAGATAACACCTCAAAGCCAAACAGAAAAAGACATTTCTTGATGCAGAGACTTTCTCTGGATTATGCTTTGAGGCAACTTTACAAAAGCATGCTTCTGGGGAACACCATAAAACTGCTTCAGAGACCCAGTGCACAGAGCCCGGGAGGAAAACGTTCCCCACAATGGTGGGAAGGGGAAAAAGTAACTTCTGAGCAGAAAGATATATGGCAGTTCGCAAGATTGCAAACAAGAGACAACCAAGAAGCTGTCTCAATTTTAAAACATCCTGATTTCACGCAAGAGCTCAAAGCTACACTGAGAGAGCATTGGAGTCCTACTTTGTGCATGGATTATGTATCAGGAAACCGTGCAGTGAACTACCAAACACTGGTTAGAAAGGAAAATTTATCTTGGGCAAGAAATCTGGACATTCATTTGAAAGCACAACACAGAGCAAGAAAGATTAACTGCTCTCAGCCTCTCCAGACCAGCCATGTGGACATGCCACAGATTCAATCTGCAGTGAATTACAAGTCATCACACACAAAGTATTGAAGTAGCCAGCCAGCAAAACCAGTGGAAATATACTTTTGTGGATCTGGTCAGAGAATGGAATCTCTGTTCCCAAAGACAGTCTGGGATTTCAACATTTGCCTTCATCCCAAAAAAGATGAAAGGTCAAAATATTATACTATTTCATGCCATGAACAATTCCAAACACTTTTGATTTGAAAATGTGGGGAAAAAAAACAATACATTATTGATAGAAACAAAAAAATTCAACATGAAATGTTGATCCAAAACAAGAGATTTCAGTACTCTGACCTGAAATTTAAACTCTTGTTTCAGGTTTCAAATTAAAATGACATTTAAGTCTGAATGTCAATTGGAAACAGAAATCATTAGGTTTCGAAACATCACTATGGAAAAATATATTTTCCTTCTGAAAATTTTATTTTATACCAAAGCACGTTTTCTAATGAAAGCTTTTTTATTTTACCAACTCCAGGTTTGTTTGTGTCGCTGCGTGAGGACTGGGCATTTGCTCCAAGCGTGTGGATGTCCCCAGTGGGCATATTCACACTGGGGACATGCCAGGAACCTGAGGTGCCTCACAGAAGCTCAGGAACTGGCATGCCTTCACCCAGACTTGTTTAGGAACATTATACTCTGAAATATTACAGAGCAATTACAGATTTTAATGCCAAGGAAAGGGTGCATGGTGTCAGACGAGTACTGGACAAACAGAAACCCACTTCTACACACAGATGATGGGTAGGGCCTGAGGATACTCCTAGATGCCTCTGAGGGTACTCCTAGATGCTCCACAGAGCAGCACCTCTTATTCAGCATACTGGATTACAGACCACTTTCCCATGGTCTGCTTTGCAAAACCTTGGAAAGGAAAAGGTAAATGGGACTCCGGAAACATAAAATTACCTCTAATCACTTGTTATGTATTTAATATTAATTCTTTGCAGAAAAACACAAGCAAAAGCCTAACTCAAACTCTAGGAACCCACAAAATTTCTGAAGACATCTTTAAGCAAATATACAACCAAAGCAATTTCTGCCCCGCGCAGAAATAACCAACCAGTGTTTTCTGTGGAAATGGGGACAAAAATGCCCCGCGCAGAAATAACCAACCAGTGTTTTCTGTGGAAATGGGGACAATGAGAGAAAGCAGTCTATCACCAAAAAGTCGGTTGTGAAGTTTGACCATAAAGGCATCCACGCCACTAACGTCTGCTGCTTCTGACAAATGGGATGATGGGCATGAACACGCAAGTCTGCACTGCAAAAAAAATGCACAGCGAGTCAATTTAGAGCAACTAGTCACAGACACAGGACCTCAAGTTACAAGTGAACAAGATGGCCTGGAAGAGCAGCTAGAATGATGCTGAGGTGTATTGAGAGAAAGCACTACCAAGGAAAGATTGACAGGATGAAGTGATAAATTTAACACTGTTGGTATTAAAAGCCAAAGGCTCCTGCCCACTTGGGCAGAGGAGCTGAAGGGATAAGCAAAGCTCAGTTAGGAGGAAATTTCAATGACAACAGTGCTCAGCAGGGCAGCAACATCTGCCTGAGACCCAAGCTGGGAATGGATTTTAGGAAAGCGACTCCATGACTTTCAACATCAGACCAGCATCTGCTATGTTGATGGACCTCCTGGATGACAATCCATGACTTGGGAACGGATACTGGTTCTGAGCTCTTGCAATCCCACAGCAACGTATCCTCCTCCTGGGCCTCCTCCATCCGTGGTCCAGCTCTAGCATGCCCTGGAGGCAGGCATACACATGTCCTCTTGCACACAGGTTTGATGGATAATCCACACATGGGTTGGGGCTCAGTGAAGATCACCTCCTCTTTTACCAGGAGGAAGAATGAGTTACTGGACCAGCTGGGAGATAAGAGGATCATCTTCCCTGTTACATTATGGAGATGCAGGAGCTTGTACAGGTGACAGGCAAAGTACTTTATCCCTCCATCCTGTGATGGTTAGTGGCACCTTTGACCTGCTCAGCTCAGGAGTGATTGCACGAACCACAAGGTTCACCAGATCTCACACAGGTTTACCAAAAGCAGCAAGGAATGGACAGAGCCTTATCTCTAATGATTTAAAATACATTTCCTAATTTGGCCTTGTCCATAAGCCAAAGTTAGGCTTAAGTAACAAAATAACTTTTTCTAAACATACATAACCACATTTCCAATTGTTCGTAGCTTGGTTTTATGCTCAACTTGAAGCCCCACCTTGCATCTCTACACTATGGCCTGGTCCAGACTATCAAGTTTACCCCATAAAACTTTGTTACTTCATGGAGTAAAAATAAAGATAAAAATAAAAAAATCCCATGCCTCCCAACACCCCAGTTAACACCATTATGCTGACAAAGATCCCAGCGTGGCTGCAGCCAGAGCTGCTCTTGCTCTCATTCACGTTCTCGGGAAGGTGTCACAGCTAGGTGGGCAGCGCCGGCGCTGCTCTGCCGTGGACGGGACCTAACAAAAGCAGCCACATTCAGACAGAGGCTGATCGGAGTCAATCACTCCCTCCAGGCGAGTCTGACTAAAACGGTGCCATTTTCTTAGAAAATACAGAAGTTTTACACGCCTTGTGGACAAAAAAATGCGGCTGTTATGTGCAGAGGGTTCTTATGCCATTGGACTGCAACTGCAGTTATGCAGAAAGGCAGACTCGTAGATCATCTCATTGTGCTGTGGAGAAGACAACTAGCTCTCGAGTTTTCCAGGATTGCATAGGCTCCTTGGAAAGAAGCAGAGATGCTGAAAGAGCCTGAGCAGCTACAGTAAAAACTGCACATAAACAGTGCTGCTCTCACCGAACTTACTCAGCTGAAAACTTTCTTGCCATTAATAAAATATTATTAGAAGTTCATTTTGTCCTTTGGCAAAACTCCCAAACAGCTTGTTAAGAATAGGTGGAAGTGGGGAATAGTTATAAAAACAGAGAAGAAATGGTGGCAGGCAATTGGTCATTACTCACACAAGCACTAACTCGGCTCTACCTGCATGGTGGGCTGCAAAGTCTCCGCAGGTGTAACAACAGCTGCAGTCACACACCAGACTGCACCGAGCAGATGCCACTGAGAAATCTGGTTTGAACACACTCTGCACTTGAGCAAGAAGTGGCATTCTGGTTCAAAACCTGAAGCCTCCACTATAGCAGGGTAATGGGGCTACCCCATGAATATCTGCATCGCCTCAACACAGGATTGTAAAATTCCAGTTAGTTTTTCAGGATCCAAAGCTGGGCAGAATCGATGGCGATGACAGCCGCAGGATACTCAGACCTTCCCGACTGTGACACAGAAATGATAATGGCAACATATTTACTAAACAAAACCCTGGCATTCTGCCAGGTCCAATATGTACAGTAATTGTAGCAAATCTGGACCACAGAACATAATCAGGAAACCTCTAAATTGCTTTATCTGTGAAAAGAGAAGGAAAAAAGGAACTTCATTTCCTTTTGCACAGTATCAATTTTTTACGATTACAGCCAACTCTGGAGCACTTAGGAACGCCTCAGAGACTAATGAACCTGACAGCGACAAAATGATGTTTTTTGAAAAATGTTCTATTAATGAAGACATATTTGGGCTCATATGTTTTTCTCGCCATTCTTTGATGTGTAACAAAGCTCTGAGAGGTTTTAACAGCTAAGCGAGGGATATTCTTGGTTTATTTGCTTTAGAACTGACTCATACATAATAGAGGTGCTACAATGCTTCCGGACTCAGTGAAACAATGAGCGAAACAGCCAAGAAATTGAACAGAGAACAATTGGAAGATAAATTTAGGGAGACCACTGAAACAGCAGTATTGGTATGACTTTTGTTAACCCTCTGCCCTTAATAACTAAAACAAACCCCAAACACATGCTCTACCCAACCACTTGTGTCTCGATCCCCAGTTGAGATGGGAGTTTAGAAAAAGCGCATTACATTTTCCCCAAATCCTTCAAACAAACAACAACTTAATGTTTTTATATATTATGCGTATATATTTTATATATTTTTATTTTGTACATATACATATTTATATATATAAAGATACAACACAGCTCTCCTTTCCTTTCCCTAAGAGAAAAGCTATCAAACCCTTCAAGCCTTTCTTAAGACCAACTGAAAACCAAAAATTACACCCAGAACTCTTTTTTCAGATCTCTGCACAAAACAGTGCCACCAGCTCTCTGGCCTTGAACTGATGCTTACTCTGGGAAGATTTACCCCATCTGAGTATCCCTGCTAGAGACCCACAGAGTGCATTATTTTATCTAATTTTGTTTTTCCTAATGCCACTCCAGAACCTGAGATGAAGATTTTCAAAACTGACTCATCACTTTGTGTAATCGATTCCAGACTAATTAAGCCTGCCCAAGCATCAGAAATAGCTGAACCTCGGAAAAAATCGGGACCTTTGACAGTGTTTCAAGTTGGATACCCCAAATCAGTAGTCACTGCTGAAAACCTTGGCCTTCAATACCTTTCCTCTGAATACAAGAGTATTAAACAGAAGGCCACCAGGTTAGCTCAAAGGGTGACAGAGGAGGCCAGCATTCAAACCATCTCTCTCATGTGGTAGACCACAGCAGTAACTGCACGACATCCAGGCATGCCCGGAAAAGCAGAGATCAATTAGGGGTCTCTTGCAGGGTTATGCAGGACACTAATGGTCTGATCCTGCCATTTTCATTTAGATGAATAAGGCTGCCAGGTTAGGCCATATTTACTGTACCAAACTCTGGAACTCTACAGAAAGTTAGTTCTGCCCAGCCTGACAGAAATAGGAACGCTTCCTCTCCTCGGCTTTGCCCTCTCGCCAACTCCTTTGAAGCAGAGGTGCACATCAGTAGGTTCCCAAACAAACTAGGACCAAAGCCAGCCCAGGGAAGCCCAGTTCTGTACAAAGCAAAGTAAGGGAGATGCATCTGCCGGGAAGGACCCACCGACCAACCCTCTGGGTCCCAACCGGGGCTGAAAGAGGCACCGACCCTCTAGAGGTGGCCATGGAACCCTTCTGCATGCCAGGTCTCCATTCGGGAACGACCACAGCCAGAATGAAAAGGGCTGTAGGCTGTAACGGGACAAGGGGAGATTTCCCGAAGCCCACTGCAGCATAAATAGAGCAGGAAAGAGCATCTAGAGATGATAGAGTGAGAGACCCTCCAGCCCTGAGGGCTCTGAGGTCCCTTTCTGCACAGCCAGGTTTAAAAATAAAACCAGGAGTGGGGAGGACTGGCTTGCCCAGGACCTCGAAAGAACCAGCGTCTGCCGGAGAGAGGGACTGAGCAGCAAACCACCAGCCCGAGGCCGCCAGGAAACGCTGCAGCACGAGCCAGACCCACAGCTCAGCCACAAGAGAACAGGTCGGCTTAGGAGGGGTGAAGCCGGCTGGGGAGTTAAATTTAGACAGGTAAACAGACCAAGGGGAAGAGACAGAGTTCACACAGCTCTTACCGCCCGCCTTCGCCTGGCCCTGGGGAGGACACCCCCGTAAATCTGCTGGGGGCTGCAGCCACGGGTGGGGGCACCTCCGCGTGGGCCTCCCGGGCGGGCGGGTGCGGGAGCGCAGCCTGCACGGACTTCGTTTCCCCAGGGCCTCCCCGGGCAGCCGCTCAGGGGGCACGCACGGCTGCAGCCTGAGCTGCAGAGCCGCGGTCCTACGAGCCGGGCACCGGCGGAGACCCGGGGCTGCACACAAAGGGACGGTGCCAGAGAAAAGCCAAGGAGAAGCAAGGAGGCCACAGGGATGGTGCAGCCATTCAGGTGCCAGAGCCCTGCTGAGCTACCTTTCTGAGGGAAAAAGGCCTGAAAGAAGAGGCTTGGTGATTGCTTGTGACGCTTAATGAAAGAAGAAGGAGTTAAAGTCTTGCAAACTCGGCCAAATTTTAACTTGAGTCTTCCCGGCCCGGAGGACTCGAGGGGATACACAGCGCTGCCTTCCTCAGGCTGCCTGCAGCCTCGCTGCCGGCCATCGAACTTCACGGTGTGTTTTACAGCACCCAAGGACAAGCGAAGGATCCCCACACACGGGCAGGCTGCGACGTACAACGGTCTCCGCTTGCAAAGTGCTTCTGCGAAGAAAGGCTGCGTAATTACAAGGGACATGAGAGCATCCCTACTTCGTGAAACAGCTGCGCTGAAAAGCGGCAATCTGCTTTCAATGACCCTGTTGCTCTACCTCCCTCACAGCGGAGGGAGATTTGCGTAAGCTTTGTCAATTCACAAGCCAAGGCTTGGAAGGGGCAGCAGATCACACGGCCCGGTCCCGCCTGTGATTCTGGACGTACGGCTTCATCCAGTTATCTGTGCAGCCAGCCCCATAACTCATGCGTGAGTAAAGTGCATTTTCCAAAAAGACAGTCTGTCTTTATTTGAGGATTTTAAGAGCTGGAGAAGCTATCGTTTCCTTTGGTAGCTTGTTCCAATGGCTAATCACCCTGCTGTTAAAAATGTTGCCTATTGCTAACGCAAATGTATATTGCTCAAATGCCCAGCCACATGCTGTTGTTGTGCAGTTCTCTTCTTGAATCAAAAAGCTCTCCAAGTACCAGCTACTTCCTAGCATTGAAAGCACTCAGGTATCACACCAAGCCGCCTCTCAGTTCTCTTTCTGAAATGCTACCTAGGTCCACATTCCTTAAGTCTCTCCCACTAGAAAAGATTGTTTCCAGTCCAGGAACAATTCCCATGACTCCTCTCTGCACTGCCCTCAGTTTTAATGAGGTTGTATCCCCTTTTCCAGGGAGCTAACACCCCTTTCTCCATAAAAGTAGACGCAAATCATGGACTGCGCAGTCTGACATGACAACATGCCTTGGCTATCAACATCCTGATTTTAAAAGTACTGTGTTTAAAAGTCCCTCTGAAATGCTTATTGTGTGTGTCCAATTAATTTTGAAATGATGAAATGGTTTTCCCTTGAACTTTGATCAGCCATTAGGAAAAAGATCTTATGAATAGAAACAATTTATATTCATTTAGATGAGCAGTTTTCAGAAAAGACTGGCTTCCTTGCATGCCTTGAAACCCAAGCCCAACAACTTCAGGACAAAAGACTTGAGATCTGAAGCAGTCCAGAAACACAGAGGCCTACTGGGCTAGAGAAAAGAACAAATAGCATTAAAGGTGACTGCATTGATTTATTTGATTTTCAAATTTCACAACATTTGATTGCTTGCTAAGAGCCCAAGCTCCTGGAGACTTTAGTACACAGGAATGTGACTTTTTCTTTCAAAAGGTATGTTTCTGGTCTTTACAGAAAAAGTCTTGAAAAGACTTTTCAGGAGAGGTATATCCTCTTGAAAAGGGGCATACCTTACTATCTAAAAAACAAAACAAAACAAAAAACCAGGAAACACCAACTTTTTAGACCTAGCTCTTTCAAGACTTCCATTTTTTCCAACTGATCTCATGAATTCTTGCAGACTGGGAGGGAAGGGGCTGCGAAGAAGCCTTCTTGGTGCTGGGATCTGGCAGCACCGATTTCAGCTTCAACATGCCCCGAACAGAGGCTAGTAACACACACAAGGACATTTTAGTTTTGTGTACGATAGAGACAGGGGAAAGGACACAGGGGCTGCTTAAAGCTACCCAGAGGAGAGGTGAACCAACCCCAAAGTCACCGAATGAGCTAGGGAGGGACTCATTTCCAAAAGGGAGGAATCTCTCGCTGACACTCCTGGGCACTGAAATGCGAGTGAGAGACGGAGCCTGGGAGCACAGGAAATCCACGGCTGGGCCGCGGCCAGCTCGCCTGTCCAACTCTGCCTCCTACCCTCAGCTGGCAGTCGAGCCTCATGCTTTTCCCTTCATATACTTGGCTAATTTCTTTAAAGAAGAAAGAGAAAAATGAGTGCTTGGGCTAGCCTTGCTGCCACACGTGGTAACTTATTCCACACAGCGTATGCTAGGAGTAAAAAAATTCCACCTGAACTCCTTCAGCACCCAGCCTTCACCTGGTACAAATCCATGCGTCTGCGGATGGGACATTGGTCTGAGAGGAGTCCATCCCTCGTATGAACTTTGAGAAAGTTCTTTCTCTCTTGGGAAGAAGAGCATGTACCAAACTTGGTTCTGCTTTTAAAATACCATCTGTGCACACAACACAAAGACGGGCACGCACCTGCACGTCTGCCACCACCAGAAGTGCTTGCTTGAGACTGCCAGCCGATGCACCACAGCGAACGTGGGAATGAAGGGCTTATGTGCGAGCGGCGGTGCCCTCCTGCAGATGGGAGACCTGCCGAGGAGGGTGGGGAAGAACCCCGTAACGTGCACGTACCAGACGGAGTAAAGGGCGCAGAAGAGAAGGATGCAATGAAGATGAGTGTAAAGGAAGGAGATACCTTGTGCACCCATTAATGCGTGTGTGCCTGAGGCTGTGCAGACGCAAGAGCCCAAATAAAGGGCACCAGGAAAGAGGACTTGATGCGTAGTCAGAAGAGCAGGCATTGCTACAAAAGGCAGTCCACACGCGCTGGTGAAGTGTGGTACAGCAGATTACATCAGAAACGTGCAAACCAGGAATACGATGCGCGTTCACAAGAGCTTCTGGCTATGAAGAAAATGAAGCAAGAACACAAATGCTGGTACACGTGTGAACAACAGCACTGCTCTGTCACGAAAAAAAGATGAACAGGTGAGTATGCGGGTGCAGACAGCAGAGCAAGGGTGACAATGAACACACACTGGAGAGCGCAGGCAGGAAAGTATTAAGAGGCAGGAAAAAGTTGGATAGAGAGACCAGTGATGCTCAACTGCTGACAGAGGAAAAAATGCAAAAAACTTGGGGCAACAAAGCGTGTCACAGCCCATGAGAACGTGTCTGGGGAAGTTCTTGTGCCCATACCGCTACGGGAAGTATTGCACCATAATTCCCAGAAAAAAAGAAGTTTCATAAAATTGCGTGTTTGTTACGGGTGCAGCTGGGATGCTCGTGCCCTGGTACCCTGGGACCAGATACGCCATCACTGCTCGCCTGCGTCTCTAGGCACACGAGCACCTTCTGCCACGCCAGTGCCCGTGAGGGTGCACGCTGCCACGCGGTGGGCACGTGGGCGGGAACGACGGCACGGGCAGGGGGCTCGGGGGCTCGCAGGAAAGCCAATGCTTACACTGGGGGGGGAACGGACCCTCGCCCGAGAGTAACGTCCCTCCTCTCCGTGGGGAGGAACACCCGTCTTACCGGGGTAACATCTGCTTTGGCAAAGCCTCGCCTGTCATGTCAGAGGACCATCTGTTTCAGCACGGCCGCGCCTGCCACGCCAGAGGAGCATCCCTCACGCCACAGCAACGTCCCTCCTGCCAGGGCATGGCCCGGAGCAGCGTCCCTGCCGCCAGACCGGCTCTCTCCCAGCGCACTAACACCGCCAAGGCCACCCCGGCAGCTTCCCCCGACCCGCCCGGCTGGGCCGAGGGGCGCCCGCAGCCGGCCCCTGCCCGGTCCCGCTCGCCCCCCGACAGCCCCGTCCCCTCCGCCGGGCGCCGCGCGGAGCCGGG
>VXAL01004410.1:310711-362021 GCA_013399475.1 Chauna torquata
CCAGAGCCCCCCGCCCCGGGCTGCAGAGGGGCTCCTGGCTGTCGCCGGGGGCGGCCTGGCGACCTGCTGCCTCGCCGCGGGGCGGGGAAGGCGGGGACGCGGGTGAAGAGGCTGCCCACGCCCGGCACGGGCGGCAGCGCGCGGCCGTCGCGGGGCTCTCGGTGGGGCCGGCTCGCAGCAGGCAGATCCGGCCCTTGCTCGCACCTCCGGGGGTCACAGCGGGGGCTCTCCCCCCGCCTTCGCGCCCGGAAGGCTTCGCGGATTCACAGCCGGATCCCGCGCTCTCTTGTCCTGGCAGAAGCGGGGAGCAGCTGCAGGGGCGTTAGCAGGATCACCACGTACTGCCGCCCGTGTAAGCAAGAGCGGTGCCCAGCCCTCGGGATGGCTGGGGCAGCAGCACGCACACAGGCGGCATTTACGTGCCCGGCCTCTGGGCTGGGTGGCGGCTCGGCAGCCGTGCGCGAAGCGGGGACTTGCACTCGTTGTGCTGGGACCCCCGGCTCCGGGCCCCGCGGTGTCAGCGATCCAGAGCGTCCGTGCGGCAGGAGCCGCGGAGCCTGGCGCAAAGCGCAAGGAGCAGCCAGACCCCGCGCCTCGCTGCTCCTCGGCGCACGGCCACACGCCCATGGGTGTCGGAAGGGGGTTACGGCTGGGAGGCATCTGGCCCACTGGAAGTACTCAAATTTGGACCAGGCTGTGGCAACCGGCGCAGCTTGAGGCGTCTACCCACACACGCGCACCTGTTTGCAAACAGCCCTGAGCATCCGTCGGTGTTCAGAGCGGGAACGCTCACGTGAGCATTTTTAGAGGGGCAGGTGCGGGTCGGAATGCAGGATACACGGTGCAACTAATTGGAGGCTCTCCGTGTCTTAATTGACAACCAGCTGCTGCAGCGTTTCCCATCACAGTAGACATTGGGGATACTTTCCTTTAATGTGAGTAGGGGATAGAGGAGGTACGGCTGGAGGTAAATAGTAACCTGGTGTTTGTGGTAGGAAATAAGGAGCCATTGTCCCCAGCGCTACGTAACCGGGAAGATAATAGTTGGTATAGCAAATACCAACTAATTAGAGGGGAAACGCAGTCCTGAAACTGCAGCTGGCTGCAGGAAATTTTAGGTGCCAGCTTTTCTCCCTCCAAGGTAAAGCTGTTTGATGATGCTTGTCCGTCAAACTTTTAGCTTGCACGTTTAGGCTTCGGAGAGCAGGTGCAGGGTCCTCCTTTGGGGAACCAGCAAACACCAGGGTCCTCTTTTGGACACCTGGATGTGTGAGCGGGAGCATCACAACCTGGGGCTTGGTGACAAATTGCTTGGCCTGTCAAGTGACATGCTTTTCCACTTCAGGTGTTACAAGGGACAGCTGGCCACAGCGGGTTAGCAGGCCTGAGATCCTCATCGGCGCCTCTGGTACAGTGCCATGGGAATGCTGGGGCTGGCACTGCTTCACACCCTGAGATGCCTCAGGGTTAGAGGTGGCAGAAGGGGAAGGCAGAGCTGCTGTAGGACCAGCAGCAAAGATGGACAGGCAGGGCTGGATACGTGTGGTCCTTAAAACCTCTGGCTCTGAGCTACATGGATTATTCAGAGAGGTCTTGGCTTATTGAAAGACCATGTGGCTTCAGTGTAGTCCATGAGGAAGATGGGGTTTCTTGCAGCTTCACTCCTTCCTTGCTGTCTCCACTCCTGCTTTGGTGGGACAAGAACAGCAGGAGGGCACGCGGGCGCGTGTCGGTCCCGTGGTGGTGCTGGGTGCCAGGAAGGGCAGGAGGGACACCTGGGGAGTGCAACTCAAAAGTTGGATGGGAGCAGGCCCCTGGCTGGCCACATGAAGGGCTGGAAGAGAGGAAAGAGGTCCTCAGCCAGCAGTAACGAAGTGTGTGGCCCATCTAGGGGGGTCTCACAAGGGGGAAGACCTGGCACCCTTGCTAGGGCTGAGGGCAAAAAGTGTGGATGAGTTGGTCATAGGTTCCTGTGGGGTTGGGTGAGGACAGCAGACCACCTACTGCTTTACCTCACATTGTCTTCTCTGCTGAAATATCTCTGATAGTTTTCTTTCCAGGAGAACAGTTGGTTGCCTTCTTTTCATCTAGTTTCCCCCAAAAGTTTGCTTTATCCTTCACCACAACACCAACCATTGAATATTTTATCATAGTTTATCATAGGAGGACAGAAAAGGAAAGACACACTTGTACCTGGACAGGGCTGATCCTCACTAGATACCGGGGGCAGTAGCTGCCGGTAGGAGGGGCTCCTGTCTAGCCTCAGTTGCCGAAGATGTCGTCCAGATGTTCTCTGTAAGATGTCCTGATATGATTAAGCCTCACCGATTTAATAATGAGCCGTGTCCACAAGTGGAACTGGTTGCGGTTTGGACTTTACGACCAGAGTCTCAGATATGACTAATATCAGTGGGAGACACTGTCACAGCACGCCCAGGGAAGCTCTTACATCTGATCATTTGCGAAAAGTTGCTTAACCCACGCAGCTCCCTGGACAGCACGAGCACTCCTCTGGCTCTGGTCTCACACCACTCCTTCTTTTCTACTGCAGTGGGTGTCGTGTCTCTCACCTGGCTGACCTCTGCTGTTGGTGAGAAGGAAGAGGGTGGGGAGGTGCTCAAACTGCTTGAGATGCGGAAATCCTCAGCTCAGTTGGCAGAGAAGAGTGATTTAAGATGTCCAAGAGTCCCTCTCTGTTAATGGCATGACCCTGCAGAATGCATTCAGAAGCCGGAGACCTTATCAGCAGAAAGTAAGCAGCGTGGCTGCAACTTTTCTTAATGTAGATGTAAGACCCAGTCTAGCATTTGTGGTGCTCGTAAGCTCTTATCTTTTGGGAAGTTTCTTCTGTCCCTCTTGCCCCTGCACAACAAGCTTCCCCCTAGTGAGAAGGTCCTGTGTCCTCTCTGTGTGCAGGGCAGAGCGGAGGCCAAGCCGGTGCCCATTCTGTGACAGCTTGCAGGGAGTACCTGCTACTCCTTGCTATATATACTTCTTTCATTGGGATGGACATTTTTTGCCCTTTAATTGGCACTTGCCCCGGTGGTATTAGTGGCAGTAGCAGGAGTAAGTCAGAGGGGGTGAATTTGTTCAGAGGAGCTGAACAAGTTTCCAGCAGTGAGCTTTTTATGAGTCAGGGTGGAATTCGTGGAATAAAAATCTGGAAATGGAAAAAAAAATATCTCCAGCTCCTGCCAAAGGAGGGCTCGTTCCACACGAGTTACCTGATCTGACCTGCCTCGCAGGTGTGAAAACCTTCATTGACCCACCCCATGTTCTCTACCTGCCCCTGCAAACCCCAAAGAAAACCACCACCTTATTCCCAGCCACTGCCCTCATGGGAAGCAGCCAGTTTCCTTGAGGCATAAAGCTCATGACCTGAGAATTTGTGGCACTCCACAAAAGGAAATATAGGCTAAACTTCTGAAACATTTCCTCATGTTGACGTCTTTCAAGCTGTGGAATCGCCCCCCCCCGGGACACGTGGATGCTCCACTCCTTGAGTCAGTGAGAGAGGACCGGACAAGGCACAGGGGGACGATTGTTGGGAACGTTACTGCCCCCGTCCCTGGGAGACACAATGAGGGGGGAGAGAGGAAATAAATTAGATGACTTGAATCATTTCCAGCTCTAATTGCTATGATTGTGCAGTAGTTTTCCCAGCCCCAAGTATAACATTAACCATCGAAGCACGATTTCACCCACGGTCAATTAAACCAGGATTCATCTGGCCTGACATCACCAAATAAAATCCATCCTGGATTCAGGGACACCCAGCTGAGAAGAGGTGGGAGCCAAACAAGGGCTCTACGGGATGGACAGCAGCTGCTGCCTTTGGAGGTGGACACGCTGAGCACACTCTTCCCCTCCACCAGCACGGGGCACAAAGGTAACGCAGCAACTGCGTGATGTGCATGTGCCTTTCCTCACCTCGGCGGTGCACTGGTAGGGTGCCAGGGAGCAATCCCCACGTCTGGGTGGTGCTGCTGCCTGGTGGACTTCTCCAGAGGTCAGACAGAGACAGCCAGCAATGCTCGCTGGTGTGTGCCAACCCTGCGAGATGGCACGCTGCGTCTTCACGTTCAGAGCTGCAACTGCTGTCCTCTGTCCGGTTTACCACTGGCCTCTTGGTCCTCCAAAGCGCAGCTGTGGTAAGCCCGTCAGGTGTCCGCAGAGGGACTGAGTGTCTGGAGCTGCATTTCTGAACACTGAGCTCCACAGGCTGGAGGACAGATCCGGGCAGCAGGGCTTTCTCCTACAGCTGCAGCCCTCCTCCTTTCGGCTCCTTTCTCTTCTTCCCCTGGTCCCTGGACAAAGGGGTGAACCGAGCCATTTATTGGGTCTTAAATACCTAGAAATCAAATAGTGAGACACCCTCTGCAAGACACAAGGATTTAGAGGATGTGGTCATAACCAGATGGACCTGGCGGCTGTGGTGAGGTCCTGACTTGCCTGGCTCCACGTAACCCGGCAGCAAGGCTGGGGAGAGCACGCAGAGTTCATGCCTCCTCGTTTAGCGCTTTAATCATTAGACAGGCGCTCCCGACAGCGGGCTCCGTGGGCTCAGCGAGTTAAACTGTAACTGCCCTCCTCGGCGGCCCCCAGCGAGGAGCCCTGGCTGGCGTGACCAGGGGGCACCAGCTTCCCACACTGGGCCCACCAGCTCCCACTGGTGGCTCAGGCAGGGATGTGGGGCTGGCACAGGAGGAGCTGCCCCGGGGGCACCAGCAGAGTGTCCCCGTGGTGACCACAGGGATGACCAAGACCACGTTAGGCTTTGACCTGTGGTGCTGGGAGAGCTTCCCCGTCCCTCCCTGCCGCTGGTCAGATGGACATTGCCTGTCCCCGCTGCGCTGCCGGGCAAGGAGGATGGGAGATGCCCCCAGGGCCGGCGCGGGGCACTGACCCCACGCCCGGCCGCTGACAAGGCCTGGGGCTACGTGGTTAGTGGAGGCACAGGGCCACGGCCATGGCCAGAGCCATAGCCAGACGGTGAGGTAATCTGCCCCCCGGCCCCCTCCTCTCAGACCACGTCTCTCGGTCTCTTCTGCTTGGCTTAGACCCCGAGGCGAAGAGTTGTACATCCTTTCCAAAATTTTTATCGGCATGAATTATGACAACTGTGGATATTCTTGTTGTCTGTTCAAATGGCCAATCCCTTCCTCAAGTCTTACTTAATTCTTGGCCTCGGCTGCTTCCTGGGGTAGTGAGCTCCGCAGCATAATTAAATATGGTCTGTGATAGCAGCCACACCATTGGCTCCAGCGAGGGCAGCGGCACGTGTGCGTGCATGCACGTGTGCGTGCACACGCGTGTGTGCAGACCAGGGCACGCAGGAGGTGCGGGTGGGACAAGCATCACCTTGCCATCAGGAGTGACCCCAGGGCGCAGCCGGGCCAGGGCACGGGGACACCGAGGCCACGGTGCTGGGACCGTACGCCCCGCGTGCGGTGACGGAGGGCATCCCCAGCGCCTGGCCAACAGGGAACAACAAAACCCACGTTCCTGTCCCGCACTCAGGCCCCCACACTCAGAAGGGAGCAGCCAACCCTCCAGACCCTCTGGCCAGGTCAGTGGCCTGATGCTGAAGTCCCATCAGTCTGGCAAGAAGTCCCCAGACAGCTAAGCATTCGCTGGTGGTTTTTGGGAAAGTACGTGCGAGGCTGTCAGACAAACGAGCCCCTGCAGCCCCCAGCCGCGGCCGGAGGAGATGCGTGCCTCTCTGCACCCCGCCGCTTGCTCTTGGAACAGCAGCAGCCCCCTCCCCAGGACAGCACCTTGGGAATCCCAGGTGATGCTAAGGATTTAATTTGCTCTCCAATTTCTCCATTTAATGTCTTTCTCTTTTTTTTTCCCCTCCCCCTCACCCCACCTCTTTCTGATCTTCTCCCTTCACGATTTCTTTCTTCCCTCATTTAAACATTCTTCTATAATTCCTGCTTTGAAAGCAAGACAGGCCTTTGGCTGGATCTGCCACCAAAAAGGAGAAAGGGGACTTTTCTCCTTACAACCACCAGGACTGATACCACAGAGTAACTGCAGATCAAGAAGGAAGCACACAACGTGCACGTTGCATCAGCTTTCCTGTGGACCGTGGTGGGCTCACACTGATGGGCAGCAGCAGAGGCTGGGGCTAACTTGGGCAGTCCCTTCTCCCTGCCTGTCCCCCAGGACCCGTGTCACAGCCCATAGTGGCTGTTCCCAGCCCTGTCCCTGGGTTCACCACCCTGACACCCCACGGACACTTCCTTTCCGTAGGGATCTCACACCTGCCCAGTTGAAGCGGCTGGAAGGTTGGTGGGCATCCTCACCCTCCCCAGCCGCTCCCTTGCCAAGAGGCTCTCCACATTGCCGCTGGCACAGGGTGATGCAAGCTGGCTTTTGGGGCGGGTGACACGCTCCTGGCTGGGCAGGTGGTAGGGAATGTGCTGATAACATCAAACCAGGAGGGTGCAACCAGTGCCACCGGGGCGTTTCAGAAGTGGGCAGAGCCTGGATGGGGTGGGAAGCGTCACCATGCAGAAGGGGAGGGTGGCACGGAGGGGCAGTGCTGAGGGAGACCAGGGAGGGACACGATACACGCCTACTGGGTGCACAACTGCCCGTTGGTAGAGCTCACACAGCCCCAGGACGAGCGCTATTTAGAGCCAGCGAAACCACAGCACACTTCCTGCTTTTATTTCTGGGTTCCACAAAGCCCAGACACAAACTGAAGAGCATAAGCGAGGCTTGTGATGATCTCTGTAGCTGCTGGCTTTGCTGCTCGCAAAGCAAACACATAACAATAAAGCCTTTGTGTGAAAACCATTGCATTTTGTTGGCTCCAAAGCATCCTTTGATGGCAAATGCCTTTGGTTAATAGTCTCACCTTCACAGCACAGCCCAAAGGAAATATAAACACAATTCTTAGACGCAGTGGTTTTTAAACAAATATATGTAGCGTGGGTAATATACTGGCTTACACAAACATCAACATTAGAGTTCTTCTCTCCCTATTTTGTGTGCTATAACAACCGAAGCACCAGCGCAGCCACAAGATATGAAGGAGAAGAAATGCCGTGGCAGAAGACGGTTCTCTTCACAGGCACTCAGATACTGTGCTGAATATGGTCTGCGTGCTCAGGCACTACACAAAGGGCTGCACACAGGTACTGCTTCAAAACAGGCACGTTTTGAAGGCTCCGTCAGGAAAAAAAAGTACCCATGAGTGTATTTGTGCACTCAAGGAACTAAAGACATAAACCAGCAAGTTGCAGTTCAGATTGCAGTCATGTATGCTTGTAAAGGCGAGATTAAAGACAGAGTTGTCCCATATAGCTTTTTAAATTGTATTTGTGTTCCATATGTTCTCTGGTCAACTTCCTTAAGTCATGACTGAATTTGCAGCTTGAGGCACTGATCTTCCAGGATGCACAGAACACCTACTGGCTAACACCAGTCATGGCATCTGAAGTTAAGCCAAAAATCAGTAAATGCTTCAGCAGATCCTGGGACTGTAATTATACACACCTGCAAAAGGAAAAAAATGAAAACCCCATGATTCATGCCCCAAAACATGGTATTTGCTCACACGCACAAGATCTTGTTTTCACTCAGAAGGCTTTTTGTTTGGTGGATTTGATCCTTGTTTGAGGCTTTTGTGTTTGATGAAGCTTCGTTTTTTCTTCACTGCTCTCCAGCAATAAGAGCTGGAATTCTGTTTTCATACGTGCAGATGGGGACCTTCTTCCCTTGCAGGGCTTTGGGGCTGTGTTTTGAAGAACCAAATGTCATGAAAGATTGTAATGTCATGTTCAGCACCTTCAAGGTGTGGCTGGTATGTCATCCATTTTATAGAAGAACTGTGAATGACCTGTGCACAGAGATCTATGGAGAGGGAACAGGCTTTTGGGTGGTGCAGAGTGCCCAGATCCATCTCTGTTCATATTTAATGAATATGTAAAATTGGGCTTTAGGGGTGGCCACATCATTCATTGCCAGTGAGTCACAGGAACCTTTCCAAGCACATGGCACTAAGACTCCAAGCATCAGTCACCTTTCTATTGGCCTGACCTGCAGATGGTACGTGAAGGCGGGGGGGAAGTGACCTTCAATTTCTTCTTTTGTTGATTTGCCCTCCATCTTCTCTTAAATTTCCTTGGCTTTTCCTTGTTGAGAAGATGCTGGCAGTTAATGGTGTCAGCACTTCAGTGAGGATGTGCTTTGAGACATGAACAGCAGGAATCTGGTCAGGTCTGGCTCTGAGCTGGGCATGAAGCGATTGCTACTTCCCTGACTCTTCGCACGGTCAGAGGTTCCCAAATGATCCCTTACAGCCTCGCTGCACAATGCCAGGCTGCAACACACCCCACAGCTCAAAGGTCTCCATCGCGTCTGAACTTGCCGAGATACCATCTTAAGATTGCACACGTAATGATGAGCACAAGCGATATTGTTGTGCTGAACAAGGTCTCTTACCAGAAAAACAAAAACAGGGAATGTTGGCGTCATCGTCTCTAACCCCTGTCGCTACTCAGCTGTAAGCAAATGCAAAGAAAAGCCCTGGGTCAGCGTTAGCTGGGATGACTTTGCTGTGTGGGTCTAAGACTGATTTCCCAATGAAGTCATGCTCCAGTCTGTCACCTCACACAAAGGAAGCCTCTGGGTCATCCGTGGTGATATTTGTCTGCAGCTCTATAGATAGCTTTGATCTACTCTTCTGACAGATGAACATAAATAACCGTGGTGCCGCTGTTGTTTTCAGGAGTCATCACTTCATTCACAATGGGATCAAATTAAAGCCTCCAGCCACAAGGGCGCGGATGAGCCTTTCACTGCCACCTTGAAGTCATTACACCCAACTTGGGTTACTCACAGGCCGGGATAGATTGCAAGTCCTGGTGCTGCATCAGGCACTCCATATCTGACATCCACTGCACGGCGAAACGCTCGCTCCTGCCGCTTGCACGCCCCTGCCTCTCCCAGGCTCGCAGGCTGGGTGGCCAAACCCAGGTCCATGAAGAGCTGTGGGCATACAAACAGGGAGCGGGTGTCTGAAGGCACAGGGACGGCAGTGGATGTGGATTCCCCATGGAAGCTGTGAACTTGTGTTTTGCTGACAAATCCCTGTTCTCTTTTCTTGGGCTGACTGCAGGCTGCTGTACCCCTCCTGCACCTAGGCTAGCAAGGGACCCCTTCTGGACTCAGGGTGTGCTACTGCCAAACCGGCACAGGAGGACCTTTCAGAGGGCCCTGGTGCAAGTGCAGTTTGTGGTGCACAATGCCATCACTGTGATGGAGGACTTCAAAGGCCAGCGTCTTTTATCTGTGCTCAAAACAGTCTCACATCTCTAAAATCATTGGAAACTTACAGTGCTGTGTGATTGGAAACAGTCACAGAGGAGCCTGCAGAAGCCAGATCGGGCTAAACAATTTGGTTCCTGTCTCCTCCTCAAGCACCAGCAGCACCATTTGCTCCGGGGCAGCAGCTCCTCCATTTGTCACACCCATCCGATAACTTTGCAGGCCATCAGAAGTAACCAGCAGAATCCTCAGTTTTAAAATTCAGAACTGTTAAGATAAAAATAAGTGCTGTTTTCTGAGACACACCAGAAGCTGACAGTACTGAAAAATTGGAAGCTACTGCCTTAGAGCATTTTGCTTGCTTGTCATCCGAACAGACAATGCAAGCAATTGAGTTACTGCCCCTTAACAAATTGCTGCAAGTTAGCTGAGCTTTAGTAATTGGCAGAATGCATGCTCTTAGCCCAATGCTAATCTGAGTCAAGTAGTCGGCTTAGACAGTAGCTGCCAGCTACCACTGTCCTCTCCTTGCTTGCTGAGTAGCAGAAAGACCTTGCCACGGTCATATATCAACCTCAATGGAGATTCTTGTTTGTCCATACAGTTCTCTCTTGTAGGGCCTACTCATATGCAGAGAATCAAGATAACAGCATGACTTCCCGCTTATCCTGGTTTGTTTTACATCTCTGGGAGCCCTGAGACCCTGCAAAAGCACAAATATTCACCAGTCACATCAGGCGCAGTAAACAGGACATCTTGGGAACAGAGCCAAGCTCTGCACGAGCCTGTTAATATCTCTGCTACCACCTCAGCTGCATTTACTATGAAGTGTTGAACAAAAACACAAACAAGAAAATCTAACAACAAGAAAAAAGAAGCTAAAGGAGGACCAAGTGATCTCACCCCCATCTTCAATAGAAGATTCCTGTCTTCTACTGAGCATCGACCTTTAATGAAGCCAGTCTTCTCTGGTGTGCTCTGCGCCCAGGACAGGCAAAGCCAGCCACAAACCGCACCCTTTGGCCAGAGCTTCGCATTGATCCCCCCACACAATAACCCAACACAAAGCTGTGTTTTCTAAGAGGAGAAGAGAGGGATGATTTTTACAGTCTCCGGTAAAAATTGTGGTGCTTTCTGCTGCAGGAAGTATCTTGGAGAGAGTTTAACATTAAATATCAAACAACTGCTGATAATGCTCAGGTTGCAGGCTGCCTGGACAAGGTAGAGGGACAGTTTTGTTGTGCTTTCACATTTGATCTTATCCGCAGTAAGCGATGCACAAAGCGCCTTCCCTGCAAGCAGCCAAGCATACCTTGGCTCAAGTGGGTGCCACGGATGGGTGCTGCTGAGCCCCAGCGCCTGCGAAAACAGCCTCACACAGCTACTGCTTGGACTGGGAAAACATACCTGAAGCCAAAATGTGCTACCTTACATCAGTGAAGGGTATGAACACAACGTACCCCCGATTTCAATGGCAGTAATTCAAAATATCCTTCATAGTCACACTATCTGCTTGCTCGAACTTTAACGGCCATCGCCACCAAAATATTAATATACACTATTAAAGCTAAGTTAGTTCATACCACAATGGCATGAACTGCAGACTGAAGACCAAAAAATAAGATGCTGAAATCACTTACCTGCTTCTGCACTTCACACTCAATCTTTAGATCACACGTGCATGTATTTCACATGTCCTCCAAGTCATTAAATACCTGATACAGCATCCTGCTGTTCCTACCAACAGCAGCCTACAAGCAGATGCAAACACTTGCCCCTTCTGTGGCACTTCAGTCATTCCAGCTGGCAGGCAGAACCTCACATATCTCATGCAGGACTCTGTGGGAGGCTGGAGCTGCTGCCAGGAAAAACCTGGCTGAAAAAGGGCAATGGATTTAAGAGACAGTAAGGAAGACCAGAGGAAGCACATCACTACTTCCACATTAACATCAAATCAGCTCTCCCTCCCAGTCTTTGACTCCCTAGCAAACTTCAGCCATCTGCTGGAGGAGGATTTCAGTTATCAGAACCATTAGAAACAGGTGGAGGCAATTCAAGTTCAAAGACCCATTGGGTGGGGAGGTGCCCAGCCCAGGTGTGGAGGTAGGATTAGGGGTGCTCACAAGCACTGCTGAGTCGTGGGGCTTTGTGGACTTGCAAGTCCCTGCTAAGTGTTTGGTGGAGGGTTGGGCACCTCTGCCAAGAAGAGGAGATGAGCACAGAAGCACACTGAAGGCTTGGCCATGTGCAGGGGTATGGCTAAAGGGAATTAGATTGCATTTTTACACTTGCAAAACTAAACTGAGCCAAGCACCCAAATAAGTGCTTGATGTATATATCTCCAGAATAAAAGGATTTTTCTCATTGACCTAAACAAAGGAACACAAGTACAGAGAGAAGAGATGATCCCAATTTAGCTCTGGATCTGGATGATATATATATGTATGATCTGCCAGACTAAATCCCCTGCTCCAGGCACTTGTGAGCTGTGGAATTTGAAGTCTGGGTCTTCCCAAGTGTCAGGATCTGGTTCATTTTAGAGTCAGAGCAGATTTGGGTTTGTGTCTCCTGAAAAGTATGGAAGGACTTTGAGGCAATTCCTTCTTTATTGGAGCAGCCCCCTTGGTATCTGAGAAGTCACTGATGTGAGGGGCAATTTACAGAATCAAAGTGATGAGAGGCTTGCAATGCAGAACTGGTGGCCTTGGAAAAAGCACAGATGACATCAATGCTAGGGCTAATGCAATTACTGATTTGAAGAAATCGGTTCATCCTGCACACTTAATGAAAGAAAGGTCCGGCAAAAAAAACAGTTGTGTAAATACATCACTGAAAATTGCATCATGGACCCATCAGGCATGGAGTCATGTAGACTTTCTAATTTCCAGACCTTTGGCATTGTAAGCTTAGCATTCTTTAAACATAGTTTTTGGTATGCAGCTGTATATATATATATACATATATATATACTATCACACAGATGTACACAGATGCACAGAGATACATGAACACATGCACGTCAATGCATTGGGCTACAGATGATAGGCTGTTTAAAGCTAAAAACTGTTTCTGTGTGTTATATAACAGAGCTTAAGAGCGTTCATATACGTTCCAAGACTTGTGGTTCTCCAAATGGTGTGCAGTTACAGAAAACGAAGGGTTTGCTCAAGCTGAACAAAAATCCTTTTAGGAGGGGCTCTGAGCTAGGGCAGCAACCCTTCCTTTTTCCCAACACTGAAAGAAACCGAGTGACTTAACTTGCCTTGTCACAAGGTTTGCGTCCATAGACGTTCCAGGAGCTGAATTCCCATGAAAGGAGTGACACACAAAGGGGCTGCGGATCCTGGGCCTAAATATTTAACTTCTGGGTGACTCATCCAGAACAGTCCTAATATTTGCAATTGCAACACTTTGGTAAATGCGACTGATCGTGTAGATAAAAGCACCCAGATTTAAAGCCCACACCCGCAGAATCACTTGCTATAACCCTACTGCTACACCCCTGCTGGTCTCAGCTGGTCTACTGCCATGATAGATCCATCAGTATATTCAGAAATGTGGTCTACCAATAGAAGACGTTTGGCTCTGTTTGCTTGACAAGGAAATTTTGTTCACAACTATTTTTATTGTATGCAGCTACAATGTATATGGTTTTCTTGGAGCATGATCCCTTTCTTTAGTTTGGGGGCCCTTTGAGACAGTACAAGGAGGATTTTGGCTATTTGCCTGAGATTTCTAAACATCCTGAAGCCCAGTGAGAAGAGAGGCTACCGGATATCTCAAAGCTCCAGTCTAAAGGTCACTAGCCGTATGCAGATCACCTCATTAGCGCAGGCAGTTAGTTTGCAATTACTGTTTTGGGTAATCCTGCACACACACAGTCCAACTGATGCATCCCTATAGCATTGATCTGCACAAGCAAAAGGCATCTACACAGCACAACTGCAGCTGACCCGTCAGAAATAGGATATCCTAAATATGTTGCTCTTCCCAGCAGCTCGCTGCTGTGGTATCAGCAGTTTCCCTGACGGGTGTAATTTAGAAAGGAGACAGGGGCAAGTGTCACACTCGTCAGGAAGGTGCATGTGTGGGGATGCAAGAGGCCGGTCAGCGGAGAGGGGAGCCTTTCCCTGCAACCCACCTTTGCAATGCACACAGCAAGAGAGGAAAACATTGTAAACTTGCGTGTGTTTGATCACAGGGTTGACCAATTTCTTTCTCCGCTGCAGTCTTGCCTGTTTTTTGTCACAGTGACAGCAGTCAACACGGACAATTTTGTTCAGATGCCTTGTTGTGTTTTACTGCACAATACATGAAATGTAACCTGATAATTCACAAAAGGGATTTGGCATCCTCGCTTTGTAGCGTGAACAATGTTATCGTTACGGGCCATCCAAAATATGAGTCAGCCTGCAGGGACGCGGCGGTGCAGCCCACCGAGCAGCCGGAGCCGGCCCGGGCCCTGCGAGCCCACGGCTCTGCCCGCGGGCCTGCGCTTCGCTGCTGGCGGCACCACCCTCGCCTCTCCCTCGTCCTCCTGCTGGACGGGACGAGCACCTCAGAAATGGCACCGGGAGCGCTTGCAGGCTGCCAGCTCTCCCACTGTACAGTAATCGGTTAAATTTATGTGGCATGTGGTTTCATTCAGCTGATCTGGGCTCTGCTGTAAAAGCCAGGCACACCCTGGCCTGACTGGAATCATGAACCCCCTTCCCAGCCAGACGCTCAAGCGAACATAAAGCAGACTAGGCACCGAAAGGCCGACGGACTCTTCCTTTCAAAGCTCCTGAGACCCTTAATCCCCATGTATCCTTTTTCCACACGCAGCTTTATGTGTTTGATTGAAGACCAAGTGATTGAGATCCAATTAGCAGAGGGAAGGGACCCTGCAGGCGCTGGGACCAAGGGCACCTTTTTCTGTCACGTGTGAGGTCACTCCTACGGAAACAGCGAGTCGGGATCTTAAGAGCCCCTTGAAATGATAAATCTGCAGTGAGCAGAAGGGACAAGGCCAGCAGAAAATCCCAGAGAAAAATCTGCTGCATGGATAGACAAAAGGGGGAAGGAACGGAGAGGCTTTAAAAGAGAAATTAATTGGAAAGTGTCCTGACATCAGGAAGTCTTGTCTCCCAGGGCTTTGGGATAGCTGCAGAGAATCTGGTGGAGTGCATTTAAAATGGACATTGTTCTACCACTGGGACCTGGTGTTGCAACGCTATTCTCTTTAGAGCAGTTAAGAAATGCCAGAAAAATGAGATTTAACAGTGACATTATTCAGGCAATCTCCTGTGTCCTCAAAATGCAGCTGGAAGCTGGACACTGGGTTGAATCCGTTTCCTCCAGTGCTGCAGGGGGGCATGGGCCACCTCAGGTGACAAAGCTGCAACTCTCTGGTGGCGGCTGGTGCTGTGGGGACAGGACCCACCTTCAGGTTTCACGTGGAGCACGCTGCTGCATAAGGCAGCCTTGCTGGCCTTTGCACAGCAAGTCTTTCCAAGCACATTACTCCATACGACGTGATGCTGAAATTGGCTCAATGCTAGATGTACATCTGGGATTCAGTCACTCGTTAGCAACGTCGAAGTCACATTTATTTGGAAAACAGGCGAGAGACAAAGGGAACAGCTCATCGTAAGCACAGTTGCTTTATCTCCACTTACCTGGCCCGTGAGGTGCCAGGGTATCTGGGACACCCCTACGACGACACGCATTTACCTTGCAGCAGCCCCCCTACGCCCGCCCGCGCCGCCAGGTGCACGGGGCAGCCGAGCCCCCCAGCAGGGCTGCCCCAGTGGTGCGGATGGGAAGCAGCTCTGACCCCAAGCCAGGTCTGGAGGGACGGCCACGCAGCCGCCCAGCCCTCCTACACGGCCGCCGATCCTGGCCATGCAGGGAGGGCCCTGAGCAAGACACACCGAGGTTCACTGAAATGAAGACACAGCACAGGATTTTTAAATAATTTTATAATTTCCTGATGAACTTAGTCTGTGAATAAAAAAAGAAGAAAAAATGAACAAAGTGTTTATATTATCAAGGCAAAGTTGAATATAACACATTTTCTTTGCAATTTCATTATCCTGTCAGTAACATGACTCCAGCAATAAAACACATACAAGTTGAAGGCAGCGTGCACACTTGCATCACGGACATCAATGTCTCCCGCTGCTGTTATTTCAAAAAGGAATTCAAGTACACTAGATCCCATACGCAAAGCCCGTCTCCCCCTCCACTAAAGTGCAACACGTCTCTTCCACAGCAAATGAGGGACCCATGTCTGCAGAGTGGATGGCGTATCCCACAGGAGTTTTCCCAATCCTTAGGGCAAACCTCCAGGTCGCCCCCCCCTCCACTTTGTGAACCAGAACCTGGTGTGTGGCCCTCATCATTTACCGACTTGGAGGGAAACAGCAATGTACTATTGCAGTGGGCTTGGAGCAGCATGTTAGAGTAGCACAGAAGTTATTCCCCTGTTCATGGTCCCACTTGATTCATCTTCCTTCAGACTCCGAACAGATAAAGGCATTTGCCACCAAAACCCCCCCAGATATACTGTAACAAGCGTCTCAGAAAGGGCCAAGGGCAGCCGCCCCCGAGCAGGCACAGAGGACAGGCCACTTCCCACGCGCTGCTGAATGAAATGAAATGCAAAGGGTGGCCGCGCTTCACAAGGACTGAGAATTGGCCATGTTCATGGAGAGCTGGCAAGGTGAGGGAGATTAAAGGAATGATGCCTACTCGTAAAATTTGGCTTTGAATTTCCATTTTAGGTGATAACCTCATTTCATAATAAGAGAGACTACACGACTGATAAAGAGATCCATTTTTTGTCAGTCCAAATGGAAAAGAACAATGTTTTGAGCAACAAACCCAGCAAAGCAACAAGAACCTGAGGCAGAAATATCTATTTAAAAGCAGAATTGATTTACTTGATTTTCAAGATCCAAACCGGAAGTGCAAAATAAGGACAAATAGCATATGATAATTAAATTTGAAAGAAAAAATACATTCATTTAATGAAGTTCTTTACCTAGTATCGTAGGCAAAGCAATTTGTGTTTTTTGTTTGTTTGTTTTGTTTACATTATATGCCAGTTTATCCTCACATTGTTCCTTCTAAGCAGTGCAGTCTGATGTAACTGCAAGCAGAAGGCAGCTGCTAGTCCTTTAATGTATCATAAACTGTTGTGGATGTGTGACCAACTCTGGACTCGAGGAGATACAATTTGGGAAATGGGCCTACACGCCACTCGTAACTATTCCAGCCAGTCTAGGCTTGCATGTGTCCCTGGCATTTACGGGTGCAATCCAGAAGACAGTGAAAATTTGGTCAGAGCATCTGGTCCATTTACATCAGTGGTTCATATTTTAACACCTGACGCAGGCAACTGTTACTAGAAAAGACTGATTTCCAAAATACTATTTCATTCTGCCCATTTCTGTATTACGTGTGTAGCATGTACAGTACAAAACTGGGAAAGCAGGAATTTACAATACAGAGTTCGTAACATTTCCAAAGAGGCCAAGCTGTCTTGGACCTCAAAAGCCTGTGAAAGGCCACTGTTTATAATTATAAGCCCACAAATCCTTTTCCTTACAGTCCTGAGAGGAGGAGTCACGGCTTTGTCGCCTCTTTACTTGAATTCCTTTTAATGACATTTATTTTTTTTAATATATTTTTAAAACACATCTTTTTCAGTTCTACTACTATCTTTTTTAATCCGACAACAGACACACATTGTTGGTAACTGCCCCAGCCTTAGGACCACACAGACAATATCGACAAGCAGAAAACAAACCAGAAAAAACGCCCCTGAAAAAGTCAGGAGAGATACTGATGACAGGGTTACAGCACTCACCACACACACTGGAAAAAGTCAGGATTTCTGTGTTTATGCTTTTGACACTAAAAAGTTTTGAAACAGTTTTTCTTTTTTCTTTTTTTTTAAAATAGTCAGTGGACACAGCCATTTTGTTCAGAAGGATTTGCTGATGTGTAAGGTTCCTTCCATTTATGTGGAAAAAAACAATTAAAAACATTATTTTGCTTAAAAATCCCCCCCCGACACTCGTTTTCCTTGCCACGCTGACAAGACTGATTGGTAGGGTTGCTCTCGCCAGCAGTGGCCGCCCGGGCCGCCCTTCGCCTGACCCTTCCACCCCACCAGCTTCACTGGGGCAGTGTTAGTTATCCATTGCCTTCTGCTTCCTCCCTGATTCCCTGTTTCAGTGCAGACGTTGAGCTGAGTAGAGGCTTCTTTTAATATCAGATGCCTTGATTGTACTATTTCCCTTTTTATTTCATCAGTGTCATTGAAAAATACATGTGTGACTCTACGTAGTGAAATTTTTGCTTTACAATGGTATCAATGCATGGCTCTTTACATTCTTTGTAAAGAGCCCTTGAGTGGCAATGGTTGGCAATTAGTACAGAAGTGGGGACTCAACCCTGTTAACCTTTTATCAGTTGTAGAAATTTCCCAACAAATTGAGTGTTAGCAGCAGAATGGGTGGAATTAGAGGGCAAATGAAAACAGGCGCCCCTTTGGTTCGGAAAACAGCGTTATGTGTACAAGGTTTATGACATTAATGCTCCCTTGTGCAAAATACTGAGAGCCACGAAGTACCAGAAAATCTGACAGAGAAGGTATATTCCAGCAGTGCAACTGGAAACGGCACACAGTTTCGTGTGACCTTCTTCTTCCATCCTCTGGACTTGGCAAAAATCAGATACTCCAAAGAGAGTTTGGCATTTTCTACAGGGAAAGCTGGTTAAAGGCAGTCAAAATGAGAGATAATACCAGAAGCTTAGAGTTTCATTTGGGAGCACTCCAGTCAATTCTTCTTCCAATCACAAATAGTGCTAATGTTCTCACACTGCAACTCTAGTGTTGTAATGTCCTTTTAGTGTTTCAAATGAGGCTTGATTCAGAGGAAAATATGTACTTGGACTCATGGATATCATCAGCGAGCACTGTTGGGGTGTCAGCTTTTACACTGTACATGGGCTTCAGGCTTGAGTTATTTTTTAGCCCAAACACAGCTAAAATTACCTATTTAATTTTCTACAGACAGCTCCTCAAGTCCTTACATCTCTCAACTTCTCTACAAATGACAGCTTGGAAGAAAAAACAAAAATCAAAGCAATCAAGACTTTCGCAACTCCCAGCAAATGGAACTTCATTGCAGAGAAGAACAAGCAAGTTTCCCCAGGCTCACTGGGAACTGGACAGGGGGCCCATGAAGCAGGAATGGCCCCTGAATTTCCCAGAATTGCTACACTGCAGGACTGTTGTGCTAGGAAACTGTCTGCATCTCCTTCGCTGCTGACACCTGGATATAAGATTTTAAAGTTGCTGGGGAGGGTTAGGCAACTGGATGAGCATCGCAGTATGTGCACACATACAGCCCTTCTGCCATGTGCCTAATACGCAGCTTCTTGATGGATTATGATAACCAAACCCATTAGTTACCCTACAGCCAGTGGTGCAGCACTCCATACAAGCAAAAGGAAACGCTTTCACTGGTCACGCTGAGCATTAAATCACGGCCAGCAGCATCTCCCAGATCACATAGTTCCTCAAACTATTCACCGTGCCAAGATCTCTATCTACACAGGATCAGACAGATTATCTGAAATAGTTCAATGGAGATCAAGTCGGATCAAGTCTGTTCCCAAACGAGATCTGCTCTCTCCCTGAAAGCACTTTACTGAGGCCTAAGATCAACGTTTAAGATGGTAAGCCTAGAAGCCCCAGAAGATAACAGTAGTTAAGGAGAAAACTTACAAAGGCCCAATAATCCAGATGGGAAGAACAGCAGGTGTGTGGCTTGCAGATAAAGACCAAACGGCCAGTGTGAAAACTAGCCAGGCTTGACAAATCCCTTCAGAGAAGAAGCTGGGAGATGTGTAAACACCAAGATTCACCTGGTTTCAGATACATGGGTCCTACACATGTCGTCACGACAGCAACATGCCTTTTGCTGAGGCACTATCCAATCTAGAAAGAGAGCCACAGGCTGGCAGCTGAGTTAAGGATGCAGAAGAACCAGCGCTGAAACCGGGAGCTTTCCTGTGATGTATGGGCAACGCAGCAAACAAATGCAATTGAAATAACAGCCAGAAATGACCACCCCTTGCTGCCATCCCCTCCCCCTTCCCCTGCAGCAGAAACACTATCAAGGAACATCTCAGTAAGAGGTTTACAAGCAGGAGTCATTTGAACCATCGATAAGGGAAATTCCACAGCTTCTCACACAGGAGGGATTGTTTTACAGCAGGGAACCAGGGCAGCTGGAGATTTGACCATATAAGTTAATGAGATAGTCAGGAGTGGTGGTGGTGGTGTGATGATGTTAGGCTGATGGCCCTGATGGTTTTACAGGCAGCATTAAATTCCTTGTGTGAGTAATTAGGGGTGATGAAGAAAAAGCAAGAGGAACAATTTCAAAACAACAGCTCCTATCAAAACGTGCTGACTCAAATAACAGGACTGAAGGGGTGGCTCTGGTATGAGGCATGGCTCAGTGGTATGTACAGTCACTGTCTACATGCCTTCCGGTATTTCCCCCTTGCAAACATTCAGGTTCCCATTATTCTCCTCTTCCATGAGAAAAAAAAAAGCTTTGGACACAGGCTATTACTACACTGACAACTAAAGCTACATTTCCTGATTTGCAAAGCGCTTGCAGTTCAAAACATGGAAAAGGTGCAAACCACCTCTTCTTTGGAGATTTAGATATTTCTCCCTAGCAGACACCATGGTTATGGATACGGTTGCTTCTTCTAAATCATTACAGTAGAATGAATTTGGGTGTGATTTATTTTAAATCAGTTGGTTTTCAATATAATCTATAGGTATATAAGTTTTCAGTTTTGCCCAGTTTTCAGTGGTTGAAAAGATGGTGCATCTTCACTTTCTCAAACTTTTTCTGATCTCCTTTCTGTTAGAAGCAATTAGTCACTTCTAAGGATAAAAACAAGGCGTGAAAGACCTACAGGGGAGCTGTGCTGTGGATTTGAAAGACATAAGAAATGCAGTTTTTCTGAAAGGGTGTGAAACATTTTACTTAGCATAACAGTTTAGTGATTAAGCTCAAAATATAGTAAGTCATATGGAATTAAACTGCAGGCTCTAAATGGGGGGTTTACTGAGAGACAGGCTATAAATGCTGTAATCAACTGATGTTTCTAGAACTTGTAAAATCAGTTAGAGTTACAGCAATGGCCACAGGAGTCAGAGCGTTCATAATTAGCTGGTGGCTAGAAAACCAAGATTTCATCCACTGCTGTGTTGATATTTGGTCTCCTTTCCCCCTCCCCTTGTTCTCTTAAGTAATACAAGAAAGCTTACAGAGAGTACCTCCTTTAAGGAGCATGTGGGGACATGTTAAAGGGTTCTGTCCTGCAGATGCCCCCAGACACGCATAACCATTAGTAGCTAGGAGAAAAACATGTCTCCCCTTTAATGCCGAGTCCAAGAATGAACACCCAAGTCCTACTCATAAAATAGGATTCTGATTTGCTACCACAACGACAAACTGACCTGCTATTTCAGGTCATATTACCTATCAGCAGGGGCTTTAACGAGCATCAAAGATGGATGGAAGCAAGACTAAGGCCTCTCATATACATATAAGAATTGCACTGGTTTAACTAAAGCTGTGATTTTATACCTATCTACTCAGCTGGGTGCCAACGCCAGCTGAGATGCTTCTCTTTATAAGAACGGGTTATTGCTCTGAACTCAAACTCATTCCTTGTCAAAGTAAGCTAAACCAAAATAAATTAAGTTATAATTATAGTAAGAACTATGTTTCCAATTTACCTAAATTAGTTTAAAAATTATACTTTTAAGCTAAATGATGCACTTTGCTCATGTACAAAATGCCTAAGACTATACAGATGGCAGCTAGCGTTCACAAATCTACGGCCTGAAAAATTAGCAATGGGCAAACTATACAAGTTAAACCTGGGACCTCACCTGTTCACCACACCTGCCTGAAGGGAGAGAGCTCTCGATAAAATAAGAACTTAGGAGATACAGACCTATGATGAGAAACCTCAGCTAAAAAAACGAGAAGCCAAGAGATGGAAACAGTTATCTGAAAATATGCCCCACTCAGCACTTCAGAGTCAGATCAGTGAACAATAAAAATCCAAGCTAAGTAAACAGAAAGTAGCAGTATTCCTACCTTGTTTCCCAGCTGCTAGACAAAGTGACTAACAGGAACAAATAGGGAAACTTTCCTCTCTTCTCTCTGTTATTTAACAAACATTCAGACAGGCAGTAAGACCAGAGCTAGCTAGCTGATGCTGGCCAATTGTGAGCCATAATCAGAGCACACTCAGGTTTAGGTTTTAGCACTACGAAATTGAGGCTTTCAGCTTTTATGAAAAAAAAAAAAAAGAAATAAATGAATGAAAGGCAAAGGCTACCCTTCTGCAACCTCATGGAGAACTAGAGCTGCTTGTATTCAGTGGATCCCCTCTTCTTTGCTCAGGAGATTTGGAAGAGCTCTGCTTAGCTGTATCCAAAAGTCACAATACCATCAACAAAGTCAGTGGGGAATTGGATGCTAAAGTAGAAAGGCAGTGAGAAGATGAACACAAGCATGATTGATTAATCATAGACTGGAAGAACCTAGAGAGCATGTAGTTTTTAGAGGGTTTTTTTGCTTTTGTTTTCCTTGTAAAAGGTGCACCAGAAGTTTCTATTCCATTTTCTGTCTTTCAGATTCCTCTCCACTCTCATGGCTCCTTGGACTGACTGGGCTTGGCCACTGGTGTGCTGCTCCAGCGGGGCCAGTGGCTGAGGTCATGATGACTCCTCAAGCGCATTGACGACTTGCTCCAGGATGTCAGGGCAGTGATCTGCTATCTGCTGTAAGATGGCATTGGCAAACTCCTGCAGCTCTGCGCTTTCCTTCTCACCCTTTTCTAACTCGTCACGAAGCTGCAAGAAACAAACACAGAAGTGATCATTCTCTGCTATCAAACATGTTCACTGTACGAGTCCTGCTCAGCAGGCTCAGCTCTAAGCTAAAACACCAGCTTCAGAAAGGCAGCTAGCGGAGCGCACCACGCTGGGCACTCCCAGGATTGACATCTTCCCTTGGTGACTCCCTTATCAGCCTGCAGACACTAGGCAAGTTCCCCTCTCTTTATTTCACTTTTTCCAGTCTGCAGGACCAGGCTTGTGACCTTCCCAGGTAAGGCCATGTCAACAGGGGAAAACTAAGTGGCTTAACTACTCCTGAATAACTGTTTTATGATAAATATTAGAAAAGCTTCCTCTGCACAATGTTTTTCTGAAAGCAACTGTATTCCAGAAAAAATAGAGCATTTTGCTAGTATATTAAATAATTTGACTTTTATTCATGAATAACAGGACATAATTACTTCAGAATTACTTCCTATATGAAATCAATAGAAATGTTACATAACCGTACATAATACACTCAGCGACAACTGAAGTTCTAATTTGTCTGTGGAAATAATCATTTTCAGATACTGTGCTTCCTAGCTCAGTCATAAGATTACCATACAGAATTGTGGTGGAGCATATGTATTTTTTGTTTACTAACTATAAATTTTCTATTGGATTATTCTTTGTTCAGAGTAAGTGGCTCAGAATGAGACACGAAACTTCAAAACTTTATCTTATTCACTCTTTTTTTTTTTTATTCACTCTTTGTATCATCTACAAACTGTTTGTCCAACATATGGTGTTACAAACCACACCACTCATCATGTTGGAGTATATGTGAACATAGTTTGTAGCTCTGAATCTAATGGCACTGCCAGAATTAGGGGCCCACAGTCTTAGTGAGGAGCAGGAAACATCTGCCTTCAGTAACCTGTTTATCTGACCAGCAATTGATAAAGCCCATGCTGGCCTGTGAACTGTGCAGAAGAATCCCAAGTAAGGCTGTAATTTGTGCAAGCATTAAAGGATTACTGCAGTTACAATGCTCTACGGATTTAACAAAACAAGGAGAAGCAGCATCTCTTACTAGACCAGACGATATAGTTAAATAGATTGGATAAGCTTTCAAGCATATAGCTTTCTCATATACTGTACAGTAAAAAACTGCTGTGTTTTATCATTGATATTATTTCTTCTAATTCATTCCCTATAAATATAAGACAAGCACATTTATAACAGGTACATACACTTCTTAGATGGATTGTGAAGTTCATTGCAAGCTTTTGCATTTAACGTTATTTGCCATTTTGAGCAGCTGTAGTGACTAGCTTATCTATTTTTGAACAATATCTTTTACATTTGATTTGTTGAGTTAACAATATTACCCAGCAGTCCTGTAACATTTCTTATTCTTAAGTTATTAATATTTTTATTGGAACTCTACTGTGTTCATATGTGACATGGAAAGAATGTCACACTGGGATTTTTCATCCATGAAGGGATGCCTGTTCACCCACATACTAAGTTCTTGATCTATATTTTGTACTTCCGTAACACTGCTTGTTGTAGGTTTTAAAGAGGGAAAACTGTCAGGCAGCAGGACAACAGATCAGTTTACCTCAGCAAGAGCACCATGCAGAGGGAGGTCATATTTCTACAATTAAAATTCTAATCAGATAGGACAGTATGTCTCTGCTTAGTGACGGTATGAAGCAAAGCATAAGACATTGCAACAGTGTTACTGCAAGAAATACTGCATAAAAACAAACGAACTAAGGGTGACAAAGAATAAATACAAACGCTTTTTAGGGAAGTTATGGTATAGACTTCTATAGACAAAAGTGAGAGAAAGGAAATTAAAAGGGTAAGCCAGCTCCACTATTCCCTTTACTAGGCAGGGTAGCATATAGTAAATTATTTGGGCTTTGCGTGCTGAATGTTAGTTTAATGTGCTCTTATGTGCTTTGTTCCCACTGGCTGCTGTACTCACAGCACAGCTATATGAATCTGAGAGGGGCTTATGCCAAGAATCACAATGCAAAAGCAACCTGATCCTGCTCCACAGAATGACATGAACTGGGGAAGGGGGGGAAACGAGCGGGAGGGGAGCACTCGGGGCTCTGTGAGAGCTCTCAGGGGAGCAGGGGAGGAGGGATCTGTGATTAGCTTGGTTCCAGCAGCCTGGCAAGGTTATTAGTCGGAAACTTGCAATGGATGGATAAGCCTAGGAGAGGTCCAGTCAGCAAGCAGGATTGAAAGAGTTGACATAGCCAGCCAGGAGCAGCACTGCATGTGAAAAGCCAGGAGACGTGGTCTGAGGAACTACGTTCTGAGTCTCTGGTTGCTCGGTCTAGTGAAACTCCAGCAGTTCATGTGGCCCCAGTTACAGCAGCCTGCAAACCACCTACTGCTGGGAAATTCACGGGGCTGGTTTTAATACTGAACTCTGAGGCACGGCTTCATTGGCTTCTGGGGCCAGAGCAAAGATTTCACAGTGCCATTCATCAGAAGGGTGGAAGGTCGTGGAGGCTAGGAGAGGCACAGAGCAATGGGAGAAGAAGCAAATGATGTAATTCTCCTTTTCTTTATCTGTCCCCTTGCAGGAGCCTGTTCTGGGCTCTCAAGTCACCAGAGGAGGACCAGGAGAGGGCAGTGTTAGCAGGGAAAGCATGGCCTAGGCTCCCTGCGGGCCATGATCACCACCTTTTGAGCAGAGATCTGTCCTCCGGGTACCCCAGCCAAATCCTCCACGTGAAGCTCCAGGAAAGGACAAAACAATTTAAAACATCAACAGAATATAAAAGCACCTCAAGGAGATTAACCTTCAGGAGTGAAAGGAGGTTGGTGGGCAAGGGAGAATCCTGCAGGCTGTTGTCTTCAGCCAAGCAGCACGGCAAAGTCAGTGACTTCTCGGTTTCTTGCTGTGCTATTCATTTATGTGAAAGTATGTGTAATACAAAGATTCCATATAAAATCAAGAGAAGCCCAACAACATAAGCCCACACCAAAGCTAAAACAAATCAAATGCAATCAAACGAAAGTAACAAACTTAACCAGATGAAGAAAATATTTCCAAAAAAAAAAGTTTTGGGCCATCGAGAGGAGGCTGCTCTGAATGCTGAAGGCAAGCAACAATACTTTGTAAATCAGCAAAGACAGAAAGTCTATGCAGCTGTCTGGCAGATGTCTGTGATGAAACATCTTTGAAAAAAATAGCAATGATAGCCTTGCATTGAGTTTGCTAGCTTCAGAACATCTAGGTTTAATAATGGGATTTCTACTTAAACAAAGGCATCTTAATTGACTGTGTGGCTGGTTACAGCATTTCTGTATCATCTATGTCATCTCTGTTTACATCATTCCTCTCAGAAACAGCTGTGACCAGCATACGTCACTCCTCATTCAGACAAGCTTCTTAATGGGGAACATCCAGTCCTTCATGGTATAACTTGATTCACCTAGATGTTTGGCAGTCCAAAATTCAGGGAATTTCTTTATTACTATTGGTTCTGCTCCTGGTTTCCTAGATTTTCTTGTTTTGAATGCAAACGGAAACAGTGTTATCTTCCCCCCACCATTTTCTATGAAAATAAAGGAGTGTTAACAGTCTTTTTCAGTTGGCATTTTCAGCTCATGATATGATGAGACTCATACACTTGCCTCATAGAAATGACAAAAAAAAGAGAACGCCAGATATATTTGCTTAGTTGGTGACAAGTAAAAATAGACAACTCAGAAAGAAAGGGATAGCAAGGACTCCAGAAGTGCTTCACAGTATTTATACTTTATCTAGGGGTAGAAGAACAGAAAGGACGTTCGGTGTCTCAGGGGAATGTAAGCTTGCAGATAACCTGCAATAGATTCAGACACTTTTCACCACTGCTGCCTTCCTGGGTTTAGAGCAAGTCACGATAGGAATACTTTGCCATTTATAGTTAAACTCCATTAGTAAAAAAAAAAATCATGAAATTACTTTGCATTTGTACTTCTCTGGTCCAAGATATTCCAGAAGTTATTTAAAGATTAATTTACTTTCAGAGGGAAAATAACTTCATAGTTAAGAAATACAATGCTATGATTTTACCTGTGCACTAGGTGAACCATGGTGCTGCTCCGCAGAACCTTAGCGGCCTTTGCTTATCCCATAATGTACACAAGGCAACATTAAGCTAAGAACCTTTTAAATTTATTTATATGAAGGAGGTTCCTCTGCAGAGTTATTTCCCTCTCGATAATTCTGCATAAACACTGACGAGTTCTGGCTATGGACAGTAAAACAATGCAGGATGCAAAGTGCTTGTAGAGCAGCACAAAAGGCGAATTAACTGCAGAACTTCTATACGGCTACAACAGTGGGATCTGTAATTACGTTTCCCCAAAAGTTCAGGTGCTTTTGGATCAGGCTGCGGCTAGTCTGAAAAATATGTTTAGAGCTTAAAATAACAGAAATAAGCAACAAAAAGAAATCCAACTGATTTAATCTTACCCTTTCCTTTGTCTGAAAATAAGTTAAACTACAGTGTACCTCAGGCAAATGGTCAACGGCTTTTGCATCTTCCCAGACACACCAGTCTAAATATGCATTTTTAGAGTAATGAGAGCCAATTACAAACAATTCTTTATTTCTCAACTCTATTAGACTTGTAAAAGAAGAATGGGTTAGGAATATGGAAACCTCAGTCTGCCACACGATTTTTTTTATTAATGCATATCGAAAAGTTTTTTTTTTCTTTTTAATTTAGACCCTTAAATATTTTTGCTCTACCTGGAACTTTTGTTTTTCTTATACCTTTTATCAAAATATTTGAAAAATATTCATTTAAAAATTAATGTAAGATTTCAAATTAAGCATTCTGACTTGCCTTTTTAAAGTAATATAAGCTTTAAAAATATGTTTTAAATATATCTAAACACACTTAAATAGATTTCACAACCAATTTCGAGAAAAACACCCTGAAAAATTTGTTGAGGGCTACTGCGGGATATGTTTGAAAAACTTTGTACATGTGATTTATCCTGAATTCCTGAGCATCTCTAAGCTTTGCAAATAGCAAAAATACTATTATTTCTTTGGTAGTTTATGAAAGTTCAAAAGGACGTAAATGGGAAGAAGGAATTAAATAAGTATCTGTAAGTTATACTTTGCATTTAGCTGGAGAAGTTTGCCTGCGAATCCTGCACTTGCAGGTAACACAGCCACCCTCTATCAACAACAGCAGTCGTTTCACAGTCGGAGGACAATTTTCTGTTCATTCTGGTGTACATGATACTGAAAAATGAACGCTGTTACCCTGTGGCTAAGCAGAGCAAAGAGTAATGCTTGCCTGTGTGACAGGGCTACCTGCAAGGGCACGGCACCACTGAACTGCACGCTCCTGGTGCAGGCAAACCCCCCAGCCCTCATCTCTAACAACTCACAATTCTGCACCTTACAGGGGCTGAGAAAAGGAGTTAGGCAGCTACTTCCCCTGGTTTCGGTTGTTAAACATTACCTTATATGTCTGCTTACTCTTGTGAAGCAAGATGACTACGCACTGCAATTACCCTGTAATCCTCACTTCATTCTGTACCTACACCTCGCCCCTTTGCTCCTCTGCTGGTGAACGAGGCTGCAGTGCTCCAAAGGGACTCTGCAGGTTTATTCAAGGCAGTGACTGATAACTGCAATCACATTACAGGGAAAACTCACCTGTCTACATGACAAATCTGAAAAAAAAAACCTCTAAGTTCTGGCTTACAAGTTTCGAAAAAAAAAAAAAAACCTTTTTAAAAGTTAGAAGAGAGAGCTGGGGGGTTCCAGTCATGGTTTTGTACCTCCACCATGCAAAACATAGAAGAGAGGACTAAGCAGCAAGTAGTAAAATGGAATTATTAAGTTATAGGCATCAATTTATTTCAGGATCAGAGCCTGAGCCCTTCCTACTCTTCTCACATTATTTATTTCTCTTTAAGAGGAAGTTCAGGACCCAGCATTTTGTTTATCATAAAGTGACGGAGAATCCTGTTAGCTCTGAAATTTCTGACGGATATTGCAAGAAAGAAAATTCTTCGGAATATTTTGTTTTCATACAACCCAGTGAGGCCGACAAGTAACACAAGGACCCAGCTGCTCCTGCATGTAGTTCCCTTTACGCTGGAAAGACACCCCTAGAGGCCTCCCCAGCTGTTCCTCTGCACTACGAAGCCCAATCCCCAGCGTTGTCTCATGCCAGTGGATGCTGCAGAAAACTTCTGCGAGGACCATGATATCTGAGCAAGGCACAGAGTAACAGAACTTGTTACTAAGAATAAAACACATGGAGAGGTGAGCTGCCTTCGAAAAAATGAGGTAATAGCTCAGGTTGATACACCATCTGCTTGTAGGAACTGCTTGAAATGAGACCATGGTAAATTTTAGGCACTCCCCCACCAAACACTTGACCTTATCCTGAAAGCAATGTTTTTCCCTTCATATCTCTTTCCAAGGTAGGAATAATTAGTGGTATTGACTGACAGTATACATTTTAATTAAAATTAATAATACTAATTCTGTGCACAAATAAAAATGGACACTTATGGCATAACCAACTTACAGATAGTGTTTGTAACTTCAATCAGTATTTAAGAATTATGACACTGATCTCAAGTTCTCGTCCTCACCCAAAACATTAACTTCATATAAAGGCTCAAATGCTATACAATTTTAGAGAGTTCCTGTATCCATTATTTTCCCAGCTAAACTCAGCAAATACATTTGCACATAAAGAAGTATATAAATTGTTGCAATTATTACTTCTAATTTCTAACAGAGACCAGAAGTGGGCTGTTTAACTTTAAAATACATTATGCACTCCCATAAGATTACAAATTAAAAATAAATTACATAAATCAGGTGGGGGAGATAACAAGCTAATGGAAGAACAGTCCAAGAAGGAACACAGTATAAACTCTGAAGTAATATAGTAACTTGGAATTACTAAATGCAAAACCACAGAGTAATTTCTTTACAGAAACTAAATAAGTTAAGTAATTTCTCATAGATGATACAGAAGTAGGAACACAAGAGGGCTCTGAACAAAGAAGTATACAGGAAGTTTATAAAATAGCTATTTGTAATTTAGAGTTAAGTTTATCCCACTTGCAATATTGTTTGTATAATAAAATGTGTGTTTAACACTTTCAAAATTCAGCAGACATATATGCAATTTTAAAATTGAATTTGAAAGCTACTTATATGCAATCTGGTGTCCTTCCGTACGGAAAGCTTAACATTAACTTTGCTGAGAGTGAAATCAGAGTTACATACAGTGTAAATTATGCTGCTTCTTGGAACTAAGCCATGACAAGTTAGCTCATGCAGCAGGTTGTGACTGATACAGTGAAGTCACATCATCACCTTTTCCCTTCCTCTGCTTTGAGCAGCTGAGCAGAAGAGAAATTCCCTATTTCTCAGGAGAGAATTAGTAAGTAGGAAACCCTAGACAGTCTGTGCTTTAGCTGAAGCTGGTACACAGGGAGAGGGGAGACAATCTCGCTACACTACAATGGCTCTTCTGTTACAACGAAGGTTTTTCATAAGTGCCTCTCTCTCTCAACTCATAGCCAAAGCAGTCATTTGAGAGAGTATTTCATGGAAATAAACCTGCCCAGCTCCTACAGGCTGCTGTTGATGCCCAGGTCATGATGCAAATGGTGCTGGAAACACCTCTGGGGAAAGAGGAAGAGGTTGATTGCGCAGAAAAAATGGTGCCTCAGGGCCAGCAGAAATAGCCATGATGAAGCCTGGACATGTCAGATGTGGCTGGAAAGAGCCACCAATGGCTGGGAGCCCAGGAGCAAAATGCCTCCTCTTCCTACTGCCAGGGGTAAGAAGGTTATTTTAATCAGATAGGTCCTTTTCTGCTGGAGAAAGTACTTTTTTCAGAAAAACCTTCACTGTAGGACCTGCTGAAAAAAAAAAAAAAAAGTTCTCCAAAATAGAGAGAGCTGGATTTGAAGTGATGAGAAATATTTATAATACTGGTTAAGCTATTGATGGAATAAATGTTGTTGCCTATTACTAATATCTGGCTGCTCTATTTGGTTGTCTTTTTACTTTCTCACACTGCTGCCTTCCAGCCACAGCACAGCACACCAACATATTTAAATGATGGTTTTCAGCAAGTTCCTGTTTCTTCTCCACTCTCTCCTTTTGTAAAGATAAGAAAAAAAACAAAAACTGAACTATAAATAAAAATGTGGAACATATCATTATGTTCTTAATGTCATTTCCTTTCATATAGGAACAAAATCCCTCACTTCAAGGCAACCATCTGAAATGTGAAACGTAGCAGAAGTTCAGTAGAGCCCAAGAATATTAACATAATGATATGTTCACGACAAAGTGAAAGAAAATATTACATTTAATAGAAATTGCTAGGATAATGCAATTATTTATAATGAGTGAATGGAATTTTTATTTCTCAGTGTCGAGATTTGGAACATTCAACCTTCCTTCTGGTAACTCCAATTTTTTAACAAGAAAATTTGAACAGAACATGAACTGGTCAAAGGAGGACAGTTCCAGAAACAGTGCTGGTTAAAACGTTTGGGGATATTGGGCCAGAACTGACATAAAGGAATATTTTCCACCAAATGAATAACTTAATGACATGGTTCCAAGCACTGTAGATTCCCTACTGTCCACAACTTAGTCTAGCATACCCAGTTTAGATTAGTTTTTGAGATACCATATACTCATAAAGTACTGCCTTCGGGTCTTCATTAAAAATGGACCAAAATTTTACTACAGAAACTCAGCTTTACAAAATGTCTTTGAAAAAGTGCCAACAAAGTTAATTCAAAGAATTATATAGCATTCTGGCCCCATATTTTGGTTAAAATCAATTGAAGTCACTAAGGAATACAGCTGAACTCAATGGTAGCATAAAGAAACTATTATACATGAAAGGTACCAATTATCAATCAAATGTTGAGAGTCCACAAAATTATTTATGCGGCAACATATTCCCCTTAGAACCACGGTGTTGATGCTGGCAGATGCTTTTCCAACAATGACTTGTACGTTAGTTTCTGTGGGTCACTGTGGATGTGCTAGAAGAGTGAAAAGCTTACATCTACTTCACACACTAGTTTTACCTACCAAAAGAAGCCACAGAAAACTACTATTTGTACCTGAGCCTGCCCAGCAGGTATGACAGACCTACAGAGTATTGACTACGATGATAAATAGCAGGACCAACCTTCACTAATAATAGCTGCTGGAGTGGGAAATCACAGCTCTAACAGCAACAGTATAAAAATGAATTCTCAACTATTTATTAAAAAAGGAAAAAAAAAAGAAACTAAACCATCTCATTGGTAGGAAGTGGATACATAGGCATCATTCTTAAATATCATTGGTTTTCAGTGAAATGTATCCTCCCTAACCATGTTAACACCTCTTAACATTCAAGAGGATTATTTTTTTCCCACTGAGGCTTGTGAAGCATTATCTACAGAAGATCATATCAGAAGGGACAGGAGTGAATTTAATGCACTGGATTTGAAGTAATTTACAAAACTCATTAAAATTCCAAAGATGCAAAATGGGTGTTCTGCCATGGGCTTCTGCAAATCTGAAGAACTGACCGCCCCCCCCCCATGGGAATACTTTAAACACAAAGGTAATTTTGCAGTTGGAAACAGAAAAGTTCCACAGACATAAATGAAAAATGTGCTTTGTAAATTGAAATATATCATTAGTTTGTATTTTTCAACTGAAGCTTTTTAAACACAATCTAAGTGAGCATGGGAAAGCAGAAGAGACTGCTACGTATTATTTTAGCAAATGTTAATTATGCACGGCAATCACAAATGGAGTAGTAACTTTAAACAGCTGAGGGGACAGTAATACAGAACTAAGGCAATAATGGGAAAGGATATAAAAATGTATTTTTTTCTCTTCTCCAGGACAACTTACATAATTTCTTTTCTCAGAACTTACACTTGAATGCTTTCTTCACTGTGTAACACATAAATGTTGCTAGTGGACTGGCAAAGCTCAAATAACCTTTTATCAGACCAGTACACAGAACTGGAAAAAACAGATGCTGTTTTCGGTGGACTGTGTATTCAGAAGGACTTGCCAAAGAAAGCCTTTTCTGTTTTCTTTACCTATGCCTCTTGATCATAGAATCACAGAATACCCCAACTTGTAAGGGATCCACAAGGTCCATCGAGTCCAAATTCTAATAGAGCTAATAGAAGACATCACCTAGCCCCATAGATCCTGATTATGTTCACAGACCATAGCAGCTACAACAGACTAGCCAATTTATTTTGGGGTATCCAAGCTTTGCCCACATACAGCCTTTAGTTTTGTTTTCAGAGATGGCCTCCCATACATGCTACAGATTTTGCCATCCATTGCTTCATCCCAATCTGAAAGACAAGGTGGTTCAAAATGATGTGCCTCATGTTTTGATCTATTATGTAGGAGCCGTACCTCTTTAATATATAAGGACGGCATGCATTATACTGAAAAACTTTTAATCCTGGATCAGTGAGTACTGAATCCTAGAGGCAAAAAAAACCGCTGACTTTGTATGTAGGGGATAGCAAGCTCTGCAGGAAAAAGGAATGTGCCAAGCCTATAGAGACAAACGTAGATACTGAGCGAGGCACACAGCACATGCTGAATCAAGGAAATGTATGAAGACAGGTAGAAAGACCGAGACCAACTGTCTTGTACCATCTAGGTCCTGTTACAGGCATATTTATCTCTAGAGGTCTGCTCTTCTTTCTGAACTGTTAAGCATGCTTCTGTTGGCTTCCTGTAATTTAGTTTCTGAGCTGCTGTCTCAAATTTTTGAATCAAAATTCAGCCTTGAATTGAAGGAAATGAGCTTAAACATCACAGAAGAAGAAAACCAGAGCTGAAGTGTTCAGGTTAGACTCAAGATACTGTTCACTGACCTGCAAAACCCCTTTTAATTACATAGGCCTTACACTATTTTGTGTACATATTGGGTAGAATTTGGTATATACATATGGAAGTGAATAATTTAGTGAAGGAATTGGCATTATAATCCAAAGTCAGGGTCAAAAGGAGAAAACTAGTCATATTTATTTCTGGTACAAACTCCTTATATTAGTTTAACTAATGCATTTGTAATACAGGAGTAAAATTAAAAATAAAGGGTTGAAATAGGAAGGAATGAGAAAAAAGGGTTGTGGGGAATGATGGATTATAGTATGAAAACATGAGATAAAAACTGCCAGTGAAGGGATTAAGGAAGGCAAGACATCACTAGAGTTGGGAGAAAGGAAGATTATTTCTGTAGTTGAATTATAGCTAGATTGACAGTCTCTGTAGAGACTTCATCAGACAAGCTGTTATTAAACCCTTTCAGTTCTGTATTCCAAAACTCCTGGAAATACACTGTTGGACTTCTGAAATCATTCTGCTTGTGTGTGTGCACGTGCACACAGGTGTACTGCACTTAACACAATGGGTCCAAATCTCAGTTCAGGTACCGGGCAAAGTGGTAATACAAAAAGCAGAAACAAGTATTAGCAGAACATACTATTGCAGATAGTAATATTGGTTACATTTACATAAAGTGTATGACTCATAAAAATGTGCCAACTAAAATATAAATGATTAATGTCATTAGAAAAAGATTTAAGATCCCTATGTCTATGTTAAGTTATAACAAACAGCTAAAATTTCTTAACAGGTAAAACATGGCAAAAGTGGTATCATGCAGTTAGATTTCCCATGGGAGCGTAAATGTATGTCCTCAAAGACAGATACAAGAGCAAATAAAATTCCATAATAAATATTAAATGGCAATGATTCCAAAAATTATTGACTCCTGCCAGCTGAAAAGAGGATCTTTGCTACTACCTGTTTTCATCACTTACAGAATGGTTTCACAACGTTTTGGTGTCGCACACCAGTAAGACCTACATCAACATTTCAGGCTTTTGTCAGAGCTTCAGACCACAAACTCACCTGCTCCTGGGTCATCTTCTGCAGCTCTTTCTCCCAAGCTGCCCGGTCATCATCCAGGTGGTATGAAGCAGGTGGGGTGAGTCCACGCAGAATCAGGGGGTCACGGTCATGGCAGAGGGCTGTCAGATGTCCAATGTATAACTTCAACTTGCTGCGATTCTGATCGAGTTCTAAGAGGGGCTGAATTATCTGAAATAAGAGAACAGAAGTAGTGAAGAACAGTCTAAGACACATGCAGTAGTGAAGGCAAAGATGAACGACTAGGTTACGATCTTGTTCAGCTTTATATTGAAAGAAACATGAACACTCTCGCTCGCACAGTATTCCTATCCTATAGTCCTGTAACCAACCAGCACTGAGGTAGAAAGAAACGAAGAACATCAGGAGTAGGGAATGTGGCAATGACAGCTGGCTTACTGATATATGAAATAATGATGATATGGGATGAAAAACGAAACTGTATGAATTAAATGGATTAAGTCTATTGATTATCCAGCAGTACTTCGGTCAGCTATTTCAACTCCCTTCTTAAAAGAAAGTATATTTTTCTGATAAAAGGTGCCTGTCAACAACAAAAGCAAGAGCAATGTAGATTCTACCTCATTTTACAAACAAACATTTCATTGTTACGTCATTAAACATGTTCCAAAGAGAGAAATTTCTAAGGATGTCACGTTGCTTGTTTCTAAGATGAACATCTCTCTACTGTAGAAACTGGATAGAGATGTATCTCAACCAGAAAGTCTTCTGTTAGTTTTGAAAGGTAATGACTTTCATTTACTATGCAAACCAGATTCTATACGACAGACTAAAAAACTAAAATCAAAGAACTCAAAGTACTATTTTATTTCATCATACATTACCTCATCTGAATCTAATCTTTGTTCCTCACTGCAATCCCTGGAATCATCCAGTTCCCCCCAAAACTATCAGAAGAATCTTTTTTCCTTTGTTTTACCAAAACACTGAGCTTAAGTGGATGAATACATATGTGGAAACTCTCACTATGCCCCCACCCAAAAGAATACTGTTTCATATTGTTCTAGGTGTTCGTGGGCATGTATTCCACAGTGCAGTATACAAAACTTTGGCCCTAAGATTTGCAGCTGATCAAAAATTGTGGAAGAAACAGGCTCTGTGCCTCCACGCCATAAAATGAGGCGCTGAAGCTATGAGCACTGATGTGCACCAGCTACGAGAGCTGGAAAGCCTTGCCACAGCGCTTGCAACTTGTCTTCATGTTCCCAGGCAGGGGCTGCACCTGCTGTCTTCTAGCAGGCTGGGGATATCTTTTCAATAGAACACCTCTGACCCCGCTAGTGAATAAGGAGTGAGATAATCTCTGAGTCAACAGAAACAGGGTGCTGGTACCGCTTTCAACAAAGACTCTGGCTTCGAGCCCTTTTAATAAGGCTGTCAGAGCTCACTTGTTTTGTTTCTAACACTGTTCTACACGGATTAATTTCTGTAGAGCAAGAGGATCTGAGAGCAGTGGCTAAGCAGCTAACTAATGTCAAACTTCTTGTCTCGCAGAGAGTCAGCTGCGCTCAGCAGCCTACATCAGAACATCAGGGTGGCGGCAGTGAAGACAAGGCACCGCGACACGGCAGCCGGGCTGCGGGGACAGACAAGAAACCTGCAGAGAGAGTAAGCTCACGTGCCTTATTATAAACCCTACCGCTATGTGTGGCTTCGGGGTGACATCTGTTTACAGATACGTACAGGTATAAAAATATGGTCTGAGGTATCAAGACTGCGAACTGCAGCAGGGCAGAATAGAATTGCTCTTATGTATAGGGCAACAGGAAGGGATATTTTAGTAGCATCAGCGCAGTCACACTTCACTTCCACCACCAAGTACAACTGTCTTTAGCCAATTACATCCATCAACTTTGGTTGGTTGGTGAATTCGCCCAACCTATCCCAATTTCTTATAATCTGGATCACCTTTATTATGATCTGAAAGTGCAATGCCGGTACAGATGCAAAAAACCACGATGTTTCCAGTTTAACTGATGTCTTTCCTATCTTACTATTAGGTTTGCCCATAGAGGGGAGAGTGATGGAATATCACACCCTGACAAAATAATGTTTTATTAAAACGTGAAAATTAAGTAGTCAATGTCTAATAACAAGCTGCCCAATCAACACAGTAGCTGTCTTGTATTCTCTTTCAGGTAACACAGTCTACTGAATATCCATCAAATGCGCAGATTTTACTCTGTAATAAAGACCCAGATTTGCCAACCTTCCCGACTGTTCTGTGTGATAAGGAGAAAGCAGAGCTATCTAGCAAGTAGAGACGGAAGACTTTAATATAAGAGTTGAATTTGATTGCTCAGGACATTCTTTCTGTGCCCTTCCCCCTTACCTTGAGCAGCATGTTCCTCCCTTTCTGGAAATAGGCCAAATGAGGCGTGTGAAAGTTCTTAACAAGCAGCGCTCCCAAAGCTGTTCACAGAGCAATCATTTCTCTCACTTGGGATCCATTAAACCCTGCCAGTCAAGTAGGAAATGCCCTTCTATCTGCGTTCCTGCCGTATCTACTTTGAACTAGACACTTAGCAAAAGGCACTGTGCTTCCCACGCAGCAGAGCTGCCACAGCCTTATCTCAAGAGGGTGTAAGAGCACTTGCTACATAGAAAGGCAGGGCAGTACTGGATGCATAAACCACATCGTGTTCCCGTGATCAGCTCAGAGCTGTAGAGCTTTCTAGGAAAACAACAGATACACGAAGCAAGCCCAGGAATCTCTTCTAAAGCAGCCAATTAATCGCACTGATTCTTCATTAATCGCATTGATACGTTTGGACCATCCTCATCGAAACATGGAATGAAGTCTGCTTAATGTATGCTCTAGTTCTGAATATTGGAAATAACCAGCTATGTTTGAAAATTTGTTTCACTAAAAAAGGCAAGCACTACAACACTGAAGTAGAGACACGAAATGTCTGACAAATCTCTGATACAAAACCAAAGCATCTCCACCAACTGATACAGACATTTGGGAAGGTGTTTCAAAAGAAATTAAACTTGGAAACAACTTGCTCAGTCTTTTTGAGATTTCACAAAAAAATTAACTTTTAGCATGACAAATGTGAATCTAATTGTAGTTTTGCAAGCCATCATGACAAAAACATGCTTTAGAATGAAATTAATACTGCTTCTTCAACTGTAGTCCTGCTGTTGCTGTATAATGGTCAGCTTAAATATAAGTAACTGTATTTTAAGATTTTATGATAAAAATCTGCATTTAAATTCATATATGCGCTCCATAGATAAGAAAAGGTACTTGTAACTGAATCTGGCTGGAGAGACCTATCTAAATGTTTGGTCACTTTTTCTGTGAAAGATGAATACACGTCAGATACAGACACTGTGGTGTCTAAGTTTGTCTGAACAGTGTCTAATGTAATTATGCAAAAACACGTAGATGGTTATATGAAAAAGAAAGCCAGTGAATGAGTGGTATAAGTGCAGCAGTGTCGAACTGAGACAAACGCGATATTGACTATCCATAAATGTCTGCAGAGTAAAGTATGGTTTTAATCAACATGTAACAGGACTCAGTCACCACAATGACCAGCTTTAAATTACTGGTTCTCCAGGCAAAAAGACTAATGGCCTAGTCACCTTTCTCCCTGCTAACATCCCCTTCTTCTCCAAAGGAAGCAACCACTTTTCTTTTCCAGAACTAAGTAATTAACTTTATTTAGTTCATTTCAGAGAATATGTTCTAAATTTCTACTTAGTGATCTGCAGCTCCCATTTTGGAGTGGAAGGAAGTCTTCTACGTGCCCGTAAGAGCTCATCTGTTTTTCCATTTGCATCAGTTCACCTGCTTATAAAACTTCCTTACTGCTCAGAATCATGCATCTGGATCAACAGCAGTAACCTTTTTCTTACAGAAATATACCTATGAATCGTCTGGGCAAACAACAACAAAAAAAGAAAATATCTTCTTGATGCAGCAGTGCCAATATAAAGTGCTATGCATACACTTAGCACTGGCATGGCTGCTGTCATTAGCTTGCCTACTCGCTTACACACATTGCATGTATTTGTATTCACTGCAGAATGCAACAAGGCAGAGTCATGCAGATGGGTGGTCTTCATTTTGCAATCACAATTCAGTAAACTTTTCTCCACTTACCCATAAATCATTAAATATTTGAGAAAATCCCTGAAGAACAGCTATATCAAGAAGAAAATAAAATGGAACTGATGGGTAATCACAGGGTCAAAGTAAATACAGTGAGGCCAAAATATAACTGGTTTTGCAAAAGTGTTTGAAAGAAGTGTGCACAGAAGGAATCGGAAAGATTCCAAAGAATTAACTAGTTTGAGAAATGCTCCAGCTTGCTAGCCTGGTCTATGAACCTTGACCGTACTTTGTAGATTCTGTAAAGGCACAAAAACAACAACGACAACACATTCAAAACTTCAGACTGGACATAGCAAATAGGCTTTGACAATAATCAAGTTAAATCAGGTAGCCCTTTATTTCCGATCAAACACATTTTTCATGCAAGCATGGCAAATTATTTTCAGCTCCAGTTTTCAAACTTTGTTGCCTACAGATGCTGTCCAACAAAACTTACTTCCCAAACTACCGTTACACAGGAAAAGATGGGCTTGAAGCCTTGGTAAATGGAGATATTTGTTAAAAAGAAATTGTTCCAAGGAGGACCTGAAAAATCTAACAAAAGATGGAGTGGATCATAGTGGGTCCTCAGATACCTAAAGAAAGAAACTCTTCTGTATCTGGGTTTTGTTACAGATATCATCAGAAAAGAAAATTTTGCCTATACAGCAAAATTTGTTGTATTGTGAGATATGGAAATAAACTAAGAAACAGAATGATACAGTCTGGAAGTATTTGCATGGCAAATTGAATTACGCCTTTTCCTTGCTCAAACCATTTGTGTTTGTTTGGCAACAAATGCAAGGGTTCAACTATGATCATCGTGCAACCATTGAATGCAGTGGAGTTTTATGAGGCATGAATTTGGCTCAGAAAGTGCAAAGCCTTCCCAAATTCAGAACAATTTATCACTGATGTCTTCCCTTCATTATTTTAAATGGAAACAGAAGAAAGTTCTCAAAAAGACAGTGCCTGACCTCAGTTCAGTTCAGCTCAGTTCACTGCTGTATGGAGATACTTGGTTTCTTCAGGAGACCACAATATAAAAGCTCAAGGACAGGCTCAGTTTTCTTTATATTTGTTTTAGAGACAAAAATGGATTTATATCTAACCTTCATCATTTTCTCCTCATAAAACAAAACAAAACAACATGCGTGAGGAGCTGAAAGAGATTCTGGCTATTTTGACAGAACTGTCTTACTCAGTTCATTTCTGACAGAATCAATTAGGAAATCATTTTTATAAAGCAAATTCTTTTTGAAATTTGTATACACCATGAACAAATCCCATGGATTAATGATTTCCAGAGTTCACCCTCTTCATCTTGGGAAAAATCCAGACTAGAATAGAAAAAGCACAAAACAGGGAAAGTAGGTTTTTGGTAAGTTCCCCCGTTTAAGTAAAGTCTTTTCCCCACAGTGTAGGTGAATCAAAAAATTGCAGTGGCTTGGTAGGATTCCTAAAGCACTGAAAATGAGTGAGTAGTTAAAAAATATTTTTCTACATAACAAATTCAGAAGTGCTTTTTCATGACACTGGCAACTTTTGCTTACATGGGCTGTGGAGCAAAATTTTGTGGGGAACCATGCATGGAATAGCAGGGACTACTGTAGATCAGAACTGCAATACATTGGCAGGACTGTGTGAAGCTTATAATTGGCACATTGGGGAATACTAAAGTTCAGCAATGGGGTACTTTGGCAGAGCTGAAGGGGTTCTCTACATTCAGCAAATCCAGCTTGAATTTTACCTGCTTCATCAGTCCCTTGCTTTCAAAAGCAACAGCATTCGCCAAAATCCTCACCCCTACATGTAACTCATTGCACTATGCACACATTGCATCTTTCTTCTGTAACAGTCCATGTCTCTTTCCTAGCTGCGGCAAAGGAGAGAAATTTGTGACTTATTTGCAAGATGAGATCAGAACATACAAATTCAAATGTTTTTATTTGTCTAAGTTTTCTTTTGTTTTCAAAAGCTCTTGGGAATCCAGCAACCAAGCAACTTAGCTCTCCAAAAAATAGGCTGGGCAAAGCAGAGGAAGGTCTACAGAGAATCTTACATCTTCCACTACTTTTTAATATGTTAATATCCCCTTTGTTTGAGAATGTCATTCCCATAAGTTGTGGCAGTTATGAGGTTAAAGTTTTCAATAACAAATTCAATTACAGAAAGCTGTGAAATCAGGTAGTAAAACTTGTGATACTGAAAATTAGAATATCATCAAGAAAAAAAGAGGTATTCTTGTAGCAAGTGAAAATGGTTCAACAAGTAAAGTGCTTGCACCTTGTACAATGACACCGCAGATTTAAATAGCATCCTCCTGACCAAACTTCTGTAGATGCAACTATGAAAGTGAAAGTTTCGATTTCACAGAATCCACTTTATGCTGATTCCTTCATTACAAGAATATAGCAGCTTGAGAATGAGTAACAATAACCTGCTTCTATTTTTAATCCATTCACACTTTCTAGCTCTCATTCTCTTAATAAGAGTGAACAAGAAAGCACATGTATTCCTTGCTGTACTGCAGTTTGCCTATTGCTTCTTCCTATTACAAGGGATAAAAGGAAACAGCAGCTAATATGCTTGTGTTTGAAAGTTGAAAATTGTATCACATATACTGGGAGAATCTGTCCATGTGAACGCTTATGTATCAGGGACTGCATTCTTTCGTCTCCCTACTGTCTGATACATTGCTAATGGAAAACAGAAGGTATTTCTTAAGTAGTCTACCAGAGAACACAATCAGTGCTCTTCCTGTTCAGATGAACTATAACCTCCCTGTCCACGGGCGATATGAATCTTCGTCTCATCCCTCTCTAACAATGAGTCTTCATTCAGTTGTTCTAGCTCTCTACCTGCTACGTGACACTTTCATAGCAAAGCCACATGAAGCCACAGTCTGCCTGGTTTATCTGTCGTCAGGAATTCTTTTTGGAGTTCTTTGCTCTACATTCAAATGCAAATTTCCATTAATAAATATAGATATATATAGATATATATATATAGTAATTCTTCTCTATAAGTTGCATTAAACAAACAGATGTAGCTGGATTGCCTGTGGTGAGACTACTATGAGTTGGAACCTGGCATCTCTTTCAGTAATTACAAACTCCACCAGCCAGGAAAATATAGCATCTAGATTGGCTACATGCCCTTATCAGTTTTTATTTTAGTCATATTTCTCTCAAGTTTATTTTCATAGTTAATATATTGGAAAGCAGGTTTGGGCTTGATTCTTTCTCTGCTCTAACATTGTTCATCCTCCCCAGTTTCTTTCCTCCTAACTTACAACTAAAAAGCACTGGCAATGACATCCCCCGCCTGGCTGCAGCTACTCCACTTCTGTCTCTATCCTGTCTATGAGTGCCAGAGTTCAACTTCACTCTCCTTTATGCTACCAACAGTGCATTCACAGTGCACAGAAGCTTCTTCCATGGTTGCATCCTGGTGTGTGGATGAAGGCTGTAAGAAATCTAAATGGCTGAGTAATTGGGATATAGTACAGACTATCACACAGTCTGTAAACGACAACTCTCCTGGAAGCGGCCAGAAACGAATAAAAATGTTTGAGTATAGAATTCTTACTTGCTACAAAGAACAAGCTGTGAGTAGAACATATTGAGCTGTAAATCAGAAAAGAAAATAAGACACAGACCTGGAATAATCTCATTTGCTAGAAATGAATGATAGCCTCTTTGCAATTGTTTTGCTGAAAAGCTCAAAACTCTACAAAAAGAAACCAGCCATCTGTTTTGAATGTTTTAGAATATAAGTATCTATTTGTGTTCTTCTTTGATCTGTAAGAATAATAGGAAGACAGTGATACAATCCAGTTACACCTCTGTTGTGAGTGCTTAATTCATCCCAGAACTGCAGATTACAAAATTCCATCTGGAAATCTTAGTCTTATCTTTCTGGGATCAGAAAGAAGACTAACAGTGTATCAAGATCAGTTCTTTTGTGCTGGTAGATAAAACACTCTTGGACAGAGAATATATTCTTCCAACATAAAATAGTTACTAAGATAGCAAAACAGTACAGTTAAAAAAGCAAACTAGCAAAAGAACTGTTCCCAGAAACAGGGAAAGGACAGGGAAAAGAAGTTAACATCATTTTAAGGACAGCATTCTTCTGAGGCTGGCCCATCCCAGTCTATCAATACTCTCTACTTACTGGCTAAAAGATTACAGGCCAGTACAGGAATAGAATAAGAGCAAAGGTGGAAAGGAGTGTTTCCAAATCAGAATGATAGAACGTTAATTATATAACAAAATATTAAGTTTGATATCAGTATCACTTAAACTGGTCACTCCACTGTAATGGGATTGTTACTTACACTAAAGTAAGAAGTCACTTCAAAATGCTTTCCATTATTCAGAGTCACTACAGTTAAAGAAGAAAAGGTTATTTGCTGAAGAAAGGAAATGCTTGAAGAGGCTTGAAAAGAATAGATACTTGTTTGATAGCTAAATCAACCATTTTGATTTTGAACTGTACTTCCTGAGTGCAGTAGCCGTCAGTCTGTGCACCCTCCTTGTGCCTCCTTGCCTGAGCTTGACAGCGCAGGCGTCTTCCAGTTTCATAATTAACGATGATGCCCACATAAGCAGGGCTCCAGAAAAGCAGGGATGGAAGGCAGGTCCTGTGATTAACCAGGACAACTGTATTCAAAGTGCTATCCTTGTAACAATTAATTAGTTACATCATCTTATTTGAGTGCATCGCACCAGGGTTCTTACTGCTACGACTTTTGCCCATCTGGAAAGTGGGAGTGAGGAGTCCTGACTGTCACAGAATGACAAAACAAATCTGGCATCTTATCTCTCAGTCAGGCCAAGCGATAATGTTTAAATAAAGTAAGATTATTTCATGTGGCTGCCTTCAAATTTTGCACAGGCTGTGTCTCTAAGGCAAGGATAAGGCACATTCTTTCACAGTGATTTTACATGTATGAAAGAAGAACTGCAACAGATATTATAACAGCTATACTACACAATTAATTTGTAACAGAGGAAAAAACCCTTCAGAAAACAAAAGAAGACAATGAAAAAGAAGAGAGAGCAGTCTAAAAAGCTTTGTTCAGTATGCTAGAATGGCACCACCTTGAAATATTTAACATATGGGTTATTTTCCCTTTTTTGGGAAGGAATAGGATCTTGGAAAGAAAATAAATAAATAAATAAACCCGAACACAAATCTAACACAATTTTGGGAACAAATTCAAAATGAGGTATTAGAATCACCATTATCACTGTAACGCGGTTTTAGGATATTGTGTAATAATATTACCTAGCACTTATGTAGCACTTTTCCCAAGCAGAACTTACACTTCACAAAAACTTCAGCTCATTTTATGATTAGAGAATTTGAGACAGAGAGAAAGAGAACAAGTGAGTGGTGGGAGACAATGCCAGGAAAGAATTTATCTTCTGAATCGTGGTCTAGTACTGCGTCCAGTAAAGTATATTGTAATATGAATCAGGCATGAAAGCTTGGTGTTTTTGACCATCCTGCATGATCTAATGATTAAAAAGACCATATTGAAAATAAATTTGTTTAAAAAGCATCCACAGAGAAGCTTATCAGGTCACAGTGTAATAAGTGACAATACTGAGAACCTAAAAGAAGTGTGACAGTAGGATGAGCAGCTCTCTGCATGCCGCAAGCATAAAATGTGCCTCGTGTTGAGAGAAAGATCACATTTATGCAGTGAATGAATGCCTGTGCAATCATTTGAAAATGGATCTCATCATGAATAACATGTATACTTTGCTGAAGGAAATCAGTATATTTATTCAAGCACCAAATAATGTATGAAAAAAACGAATATTCTTCTCAAACTTCCCAAAGTACAGACTTTTTTTCTGCAGTGATCTCAATGAAAAGTTCATGGGAGTTGGCAGCTGTGGCAAAGGTTGCATTAAGTCCTGAGATGTCCTACCCTATCTCCCTCAATGTCATTACTTCTGTCCCTCTTACTCTACCATCATAATAGCCACAGTTCTTCAGACTACATCATCTGTCTCCTACTTCTGCCCCTCTCCTCTAAATTTGTTTGAATAGCTAGGTGTGCTGACTGACTAGGTGCTCATTCTTGTGCATTTCCTTTCAGTTGTAAGATGGAAATAAATAAATACCCCCTCAAAAAGAAAACAAAAGGAAATTGTGAATGTTCATCCTGGGCATTCCTAGGTGTGAGGCAAAATTGCTCTGCAAACTCCAGAACCACATGGCTTACAAACTTGAGCACTCAGTTGTTTTTTGCCGATGTCTACTAGTATCAACCTCTCTGTGAGATTAACTGTTCCTATTGTTCTTACTTCAATCCTTTTTAATACCTTTGTACTAACAGAAGGAATATAGAAATGTCATTCAAGCTACATTACCCTTGAATAGTCACAAATGACTATTTAATGTGAGACTGTTTTTGGAAACAACGTATTCACTAAAGATGTCCTTTAGAATATTATAATCTCTTGATGAGACACTATACTTAAAAAAAAATTCAAACTGAATTCATTAAACATTCTTCATATTGATGATTTTTTCTCTACTTCAGTTCTTAAGTTTGGATGACTCTTGTCTACAGGAAAACCTTTGGCAAAGTCAAATTGCAAAATTAAAAATATAGTCTTGTTACACAATGCATACGTGTAAGCTATTGATGCCGCAATTATAATTTACACTTTTTGACAAGAAGTCTATGAAATTTACTTGAGTTAACTGCTTTTCAGTTCTTGAAAATGATTCAAATATTTTCCTGTTACGACTTAACCCCCCTTTCCACCACAGACATCACCTCTGAAATCTTAAGAGATGTGTTAAATTATGCTAATGACTTCAGCAGTCAACTCACAGTACTTACTGTTTCTGTGTTAAAATTTGTCAAACTCAAGTATTAGAAAAATGTCACAAAAAAGAGGCCTTTTTTCTTGCAAAGTTTTTACAGTAACAGTAATGTTCCGATATTTTCATCATCTTGAAAAAGAAAAATGTAATGTGCTCCAGTTCAATGCTAGCTCTTCGGCTATTCCACTGTTACTCTAATAAGCATAAAATTCATTTTCAGATTTTGTTCCTGGAATTCAAGCACAGCAAAGCCAAATGTTTTGCTCCTTAGCAGGCATATCCGTGACTTCGGATTTTTTTGGCAATCATTAATAGAAAATGCTTCCACAGAATGTGTTCCAAAATTGTATGGTGATGGCATCTCCTTGGTTCCAACTCCTACTGCAAGCCAGAGCCATGGAATATGGGAAGAGGAATGCTATACGACGGCATGCACACTTAAAATCACACATGTAGTATGTATAAATTATATACTGGGATAAATGTCTCAGTTCTCAGAGTTTCACTTTTGCTCTTCCTCTGTTCTTGCCCTTAGCACTTTTACTTTACCCTTGCTTTTCCATGTGTCCTTGAATTTGATTGCCTTTCCCTCTTCTGACAGTATTTTGTGATGCTATACCCACTACATCCATTCAGCAAAATCAGTTGTTCTCATTTCTGATGTGCAGAGGTAATACAAGCAGACTTCTAAACCATGCTCACACTTTCTCACATAGTAAATAGCATGGCTGTACTTAACAAAAAAACTAGATGAGTTGAGCAGCTTAAGAAGTTTATGTATGGAAGCTTTGCTTCTTCTTTTCTACATATAGCATATACATGGCACATGTTTACAGGAATACACACACACATACATACATATCATTAATACGCATTAGGTATCATAAAGTGTAAATTCCTATTATTTTTGATAAAAGTAAATAATAACTAATTAAGCCATTGGCCAGACCATTTTAGTATTTGAGAAAGACAAAGAGGTAACCTCATGAGAAAGCACATTTGAATATGCTTGGCATAGAGCATAGAGCTCCATCTGGGGAATAAAAGGAGTCATGAGAAATTCAGACAGCAAGGAAATGAGAGCATCTTTCCTAGAGAAAAAGGCTGGTATTTACATTGAACTGTAAACTGCCATTCTCTGAAACTCTAGGAAGGGCGCATATGTTTAGAAGCAGTGCTCCATTTCAAGGGAGCTATATCTGATAGTGCTGTCATGTACAGAATTGGCATAATTAAATATTAACATTTTCAGTCAATTCTAGAATACTGCGGGGGAAAGGCCTCAAACCCCCAAACATAAAATAATGTAGTTTGTTATTGTATACATATATACATATAGATACTGTTATACATATTTTGGTGGTCTCTTATCTTCAGTATTGATAAGAGAAGATAATATCCTCAGACCTAAAGGAACCTTACAAAAATAAAATTATCTCCAAGTGCTACGCTATTAGGCACTTTTACAAAATCGTTGTAACACATACATTTCATTTAACACATGCAGGTTAAGTACTTCGGGGCTTAAAAATCTTCTCTTTCACAAAGGGAACGAGAAGGTCTTTTTCTTTTAATGTACATGGAATATCATGGTAAAAACATGTACTTTGTTAGGAATAACTGGCTTGGGAGGCATCAATTGCCTCTATGCTTTTCCCTGTTGATGTATGCAAGACAGACTTGAGGCTGACATGTTTCTCAGATGGGATGCCTGTGAGGATGCTGGATGCCTCATTATTTTGACTAGGATATTCTGTAACTTGCTTTCCTTGCTCTGCTGCTATAGCATGGAAGCTGAGGAAAGTGCCTCAAGTACAAAGCGGAGGCATATACCGTATTTAATCGAGATGTGGAGTACCTATTAATTCAGTAAACTAAGAAATCATACTCTTAGTACAGTTGCATTCATGGATGAATCAGCAGATGGGAAAAGAAAAGAGAAAGATCTTTCTATCAGTGTTCACTATACAACCTTCATTTTTGCTCTGGAATGAAAATCAGAATTATCCCTACCTTCATAGCGAGCGTCTTCTTCCTTTTCATCATTTGCTTACCTGATCATTCCCATTTAATTGCCATGCTTCAGCAAAACTTTACAAGCATTCTCTCTAAAACCTTTAGCATCATATACTAACACATAAGCATTGCAAGAACAGTGATTCAAAAAGAACGTGAAATCAACAATGAGTCTAAATTAATGAAGCACAGTTTTTTCACTAAAGAGATTTTCTCATTTCAAACCCCAAGGCATGAAATTAAAGTTTGACACTGCCACAGTTGGATTAAATTTTTCAGATGGTTGACTTGAAAAGCGGGATCTGATCTATAGTCAGACAGACATGCAACCCTGCAGTTAATTGAGCAAGTGTGAAGAGATGAGAGTAACTTGTTCTTTTTTTTTTTTTTTTTAACAAATCTGACATAAAGTAATAATTTTCAGAAATGCAAAGGTCCAAGATTTCCACAGAGTATTTCAGAAGAGTTTTCTTTCAAATAATTGATATGGAAAAATCAAATTCTGAGAAAAACTGCAAAGAAACTCATGTGGAATATTTTTTCTTAAAGGATACATGAAAAAGTTTCATATAAATTTTTAAACTATTATCATCACATCTCAATCCTTTAAAATACTTTAAGTAATTAAATAAATTTATTCAGCTTTAAAACTGATACTACAAGGCATAAATGAATTCTGTGCACTGTAGCTTTATAATCTGTATTTGATCTTTGTAGCTCTGTATCAAGGCTCCTGGTCAGTAAAGGATGTTTTCTTCTTGCTAGAGAATGGCTCTGTCCTGTGCACTGCCTTCTGTTCTGGAAATGGGGGTTGTTGCAGAGACAATTTGACAGCAGAAAAGATAAAACTATGGGGGCATATACAGAGAAACAAAATGTAGTTCAAATGACGAAGAGCTACCAATTTCTCTCCCATTTTTGTGAGAGAATGGGGGAGATGGGAGGGAGAGAGGAAGCTTAAGGGGATATTACTCTTTGCCTTCAAATTTACAGACATTTTATATTCTGAGTCAGTATCGAGAATCATCTGTTCTGAGCTGATAAATATTTTTGAGTATTTAGGTCAGCCTGCATGGCAGCAATCTCAGCAGCAAATCTCAACATGCTTAAAATCTTTAGGAATAACATTATCTGCAGAAGGAACATTATCTCTGAGCAAATTTTTTACTAACCAGAATCGAAAAAGCATACATAGATTTGGCTACAGTGCAAACTACTTTGAAAAAGAATCTTACTGAAAACACTTCCTCCATGAAGTTAATGATAAATTATGAGAGACATTTCCTGTTCTCTCATATGCATAAGAGTTTGCTTTGCATATAAACTCAATTACATGCCCTGGAAAGTTCTCCCCACAACATCATGAAACAATGACATGATTATTAGAAGAAGAAAATCGCAAATGACAAATAAACACAAAAGAAACACCCACATGCAGAGACTACGCAAGCAAAGGAGAAGGGGTACACCCTGGTTTCACAATGCATGCGGCAGCAAGATGGCAGAGTGACTGTCAGAAACTTTTCTAATGGCAAGAGAAGTTGATTCTCACCGTTCTGAACAAAATGGCTGAGCTAAGAGCATCTGACTGGTTATGCCCAAATACCCTCCTCCTCATCCTAGTGGTGCAGAGGTGACAATGGGAGAAAAGCCCCAGAGCAGCGTGGGAATGAAATAAAGAGTCGGTTAGTATTTCAAGCACATATGTAAGTACAAATAGTAGAAAAAAGTGTGGTTTTAATCCCTTATGCAATATTCAGAGCTACCTTGAGGTACAGCTTGCTTTGCTCTCTTGTAGGCTTTGCTATGTTTTAAAATGCCCCTCTGCAAAGGGGAAGTACAGTTGGACTCTCCTCCTGCCCTCTCCTCCCTGCTGCCCTCCCCTAAAGGCCTTTGCAAGAACTTTCTTAAATATTTAAATTTTATCTTTTCATTTCATCTGTGAATGCTACACTGCAGTCACTTGCAAGCATGTACTACAGTTACACCATGGAAATTGCTTCATTTCACTCCAGACTTGCAATGCAGAAACAACATATATTCTAACATTTCCTCCAAAATAAAGTTAGGAAAGCAATTTAATTTGTAGTCTTAACGATTACACTCTCCTGAAGAAGCTAAAACCAACATTTTCCAAAAACATTCCAGGAAATTAAAGACACTCAATTTGCAGTTCTTTTTTTTTATCATCTGGAGGAGGGTATTGAAACAATGAAGAAGGAAGTTGCTTTGAAAATGAGAAATTTTCTGCTCATTCCTTTGCACCCCTTACTGTTTTCTGATACAGACATAAAGAGTACTTTTTATTATTTTTTTTTCAAGGTGAATGTTTTTTTTTCCTCCATTTTCCTCTTGTACCTTACTCAATTTCTGTATTTCACAAGGTTGGTGCTTAAAGGTCTAGAGTGAGATGCTTTCCCTCAGATCTCAACAATTTCTAGATCAGCCAGAGGGCAAAGAGGAGTGCCAAACATTCCATCACTTTGTCAAGGCAGTGATTAATGATTGCTAATATTTTAATTAAATTGGAATGGATGAGATTACAACATGGGATATGCAATTACGTTGGCATTTTCTGTGCTACCCGAGGGACAGGTAATCTTTCTGATAGTTATCAAACACACGGCTGTGCTTTGTAAATGACACAAGAGGCTCCTCACTGCCTTGGAGATGGTAAATTGATTTTCCTTCAGTTCATGGCCCATTGAGTTTGTGAGGGAGCAGTCTGTGCTCATTTGGCACAGAGGCCAGGATTTCCTCATGGGAAATGAAGGGAACTGCTCATATGCAATGCATAGATCAGAAAGCTGATCCTGGAGCATGATTTCCTGCTACTGAAGACAAGAAACAGTCCTGGACACTCCACACACTCAAGCAGCAAACCTGAGTTACTAAAATCTGAGTACACTACACAGGACTCCAGCCCTGCATTTTAAGACAGTAACATTTCTTTCTTCTCTTTCATCGTCTGTCCCCTCTTCTCCACCCACTTAATAACAGCTTGGTATCGGGAACTGTTCGTTCACATTTCGGGAGTTTTCAAGGAAGCCGACACAACAGCAACATCAATTTCTGTTTTTTAACTGCACTGTGGAATGCTATTTTTGTTCCAAGGTACTGCAAGCATGTCAGGGAAAATTACATATGACTCAAAATAAGCATCCCCCATAGTAAAATTACTTTACGAGAGAAAAAGAGAGACACTTTACCTGGTCTGGGGAGGGCTTGTGGTTGGTTTGGTTGGAATGGGATGAGGATTTGAGGTGGTCATCCTCATAGTTGTCAGCCATCAGCTTCATACGGTTCTGAGTCTATTGAAGAAAAAGAAGAATTCCAGTCTAACTTCTAATGTGGCCACAGCAACTAAAGGGAATAGGCTATTTATGCTATTCTGTATATCCAAAATCCACACATGGAAAAAAAAAATAGATATGCACATAAAACATTAGCAAGTATTACTATACAGAATTGGAGACACATTCAAACCACTTCACTTTGAGGCTAAGTTAGTTTTGCAATTAACTGGCTCATCTGATTTGTAGCTACTAAACCTGGTGCTGTATGTGTATGTACAAAGAAACTTGTTTCTTTTTCTTGTTAATTTCTTGTTAAAGAACCTTACGATTAAGATTGAAACACTAATTTGGAGAACAATTCAATGAAAACATCAGTTAGATGTGCTTAAGTAAATTAAAAAAAATTAAAAAAAAAGAAATCAATTTAAAAAAAGAGTAAAACAAGATGATAATAGCAGGTAAGTGAATATTGATTATTAAGTAAAAAAAAAAAACCTGTCTAAATATGCAAATCAGTTTTCAATTGATATACCAGAGAGTACAAAAATCCTGAAACTAGTCAGAAAAATCTGAATAATAAAAAACCTTTCCTGTGAAGAAATTAGGAAGTTAATAAATTAGTCTTTGGGAACAAGAGGTGACGTAATAGAGATGTATAAAATTACAAACTACTTACAGTCAAGCAAAGAACTAACAAAATATGAAACAAGTTTCTTCATTTTTCTTAGATTTTCTTCAACTTCACAGGAAATGTCAAAATTCAAAGGATAAATAATTTTTTTTAAATATAAACACAAAATACATGTAGAATTCTT
>VXAL01004410.1:362842-392283 GCA_013399475.1 Chauna torquata
CAAAGCTCTCTGTAAAAATGCCAGTTGTTGATTCAATCCCTTCATAACTGAATGATTTCTCATTGAAAACTATAATTTTAATGAGAGTCTCAAGGCTAGAAAATGTAGATTCTAATTGACTATACTCAGACTATTATAGAGAAGGTCCAGGACTTGAATCTGGATTTGATTTTATTTTGGATTAATTTAACAAAAACTAAGAGTAAATTGAGCTTAAGCAATAAGCAATTTAATCACACAAAATCTTTATATTGTTTTCTCTGTTTTGTCAAACAAGTTTTGAATTCCAAGTCTGACTCATCGTTCATAAATCAGTACTTGAAACGTGCTACATTAATACTTAAACAACCAGTTTATTGTCAAGGTACTTTCTCCATATTTATTACTTTATTACATTTAAGACTGGATCCTTAATAATTTCTTCTTTGCAATGAGACTTGATGATTTTAAATGATTTTACATTTCTTTGGAAATTTTTGGTTAATTTTCGGATAACTTTTCCTGACTTTCAATTTGCAAGTGAATGGATCTGTTAAAAAGCAGTTTATCAGAATATTAGTACAAAACATCAACTTTTCTGAGAAAAGAAAATAGCTATTCCCAGAGAGAGGCAGCATGCTTTATGCTATTGCATGTAAAAAACCCCTATCTTAGTGCCAATATAGGAACCAAAGAATATACAGCTCTGATCACCTGAAGCACATCATCTATAACAGAAAATTCTTAAACGGAATTGAAGAGGTTGTATACCTCTGTCACTTAAGTTAAAATATCCTACTTTTAATACTTAGCAGGAGGCATGAGAAGAGGCTGAGAGAATTGGGCTGGTTTAGCCTGAAAAAGAAGAGGCCGCTTTAATTATTTTGATAGAAGGAAAGCCACAGTCTTCCTGGAGGGGACAGGACAAGAGACGGCGGATACAAACTGGAAAACAGAAGATTCTAGTTAAAGATGAGGGAAACCCTTTTCATAACCAGGATTATCCAACACTAGAACAGGCTGCCAAGAGGTGGAGATACTCCAGGCTCAACTGGACAAGGCCTTGAGCAGTCTGCTCTAATCAGACAGACCTTGAGCAGGTGGTTGGACTAGATGGCGTGCAAAGGTCCACTCCAATCTAAATTACGCTGTAATTCTTATTTGAGCTTTTCATTTTCAGATAGTTTTATACTTATCAAGGCGGGAGTTTTCAAAAGCAGAGGAAGCCGAGTTCCAAAATTCCTCCTCATTGCACAAATATGATTTAGCTGCTTAGCTCCATTACAGCCCTTTGAATATTTAATCCAGAACAATGTCTCCAACATCCCAATGATGACAAACATAGAGAATTAGTTCACCTAGAAAGAAGTTTTCTGTGTTGCCCCTTTAATCCAACTTGACCTTCCACTGTTTTTGCTGTTATCTAAGAGTGCATGTTTCTGATACACAAGTCTTGGCAAGAAAACACCAATATTGCAATTTCACTACAGGAACTAATTGACACATATATCCTTGGAATGACGCAAAAATTAAGAGATGGAAGACAAGAAGTTTATTTCCTGGTGCGTACCATTAAAAATTATTTTCCAATATTCAAGTTCCAAGCAGTGTTGCAGCCATATTTGCAATGTAACATAACATAATAATTTTCTAATTCTCTATGTCAAACATGGAAATACAAAGCTTCTGCTTTAGACTTGAATGCTAACTGAAGAACTTCTAATTGGGAATATTCAAAATAACTGGAAATACATGAACCGAGATTTTCTCCTACTGCTCCTGTCCAGAAAAACAATGCCCAAAAGGATGGAAATTTCTAGAGTACTGGCATATGGCTGTTGGAATGATTTAAAAACAAACCGTTTACTGTGGGGAACCACTCCAACATCCTGCAGTCCTAAACTGCGTGTCATTGTGCTATTATACAATCCTCTCCCACCTTATGAGGTTATGGCTCAGATCCTAGGGCAAACATTTCTACATTACTGTAAAAAACATGAACAACAAAGTGGTTTAACCACTGTGTCCTGTGAGAAAATAAATGAGCAATGCAGACAAATCAGTAGTGTCAGGAGAGCTTTTGTCTAAAACCTTCAGAGCTTGTAATCAGAACTAGTGATGATAAGAACTGGATGTCAGATCCAAATTTTGCTTAAAAAATACCATTGGCCATTGCAGGTACCTTCTTCATGCATGTGCAGATAAAACACTAGACTGAAAAAATAGTAGAAAACCACACAACTCAGTAGGTTTCTTGATTTTTTCCAAAACATTTCTTTCTTTTTGACAGATTTCCTAAACTTATTCTTTGTCCTCCAATCACAAAAACAACAACAACAACAAACACACATAACACACACACACACACACAAAACACACCTTGTCATAGCCTTGGACACCACTCTTCAGTCTCCCAATAATCATTGCACAAAAGAGCAGCCCCACAACCCTTTAGACTAGTGTCAATCCTCAAAATTACTGAAGAACCAACACACACTTTCAGGCTCCTAAATGAAAGCAAGATAGCTTGCCACTAGAGGTCTGCAGACCAGAGTCTGTGAACTGCAGGCCTAGGGCATAACATTTGAAAAAAGCTTTCTCCAGTTATATATGTCTATGCTAAAGCACAATCAGATTTGGCCTGCCATCCTTTTTTTTTTTCTTCCTAGAACTTCTGCGGTCATTTTTTCACCTCTCCGATACTCTTATCCCTGACGCCCTTCCTGTTTCTAGTCATTATTGAACCTCAGCCCTTGTCTTATCCCTTGCTACAACAGGTGGTTATATTAAAAGAAAAAACACCATGAGAAAATACAAGATAAACTTGTTTTTAATCATAAATGTGAATGCTCAGCATTATCGCTGCTTTTAAACATGCTCTTTTCTTCTATCGTTTTGTGGTCCTGCAGGGATTTCACATTCATTGTAACTGTATGTTCTCCATTCTTTTTCTGGTTATCACATAGTTTACTTCTGCCTGTGTTTTTTATATTCAATAAATGTTTGGATAAACAAGGAAATTACCATGGAGTAGACTGGTTCTAATGCAGCCAACACCTGAAAACTTTCATTCCAAACAGCACTTGTATAATATTTTAGCTGCCAAAACTGTAGCCATGGTGAATTTTGTTTAAGTATCATTATGTTCCTACTTCATGGATGTACTGCTTCAAGGCAAAGTCACCTGGAGGTTCCTAAGAGTAAGTTATTTCATGTTCACTGCAGGCTACACTGGTAGCTTGTTTGTGCACCTATGTCCTAAAGACCAAATTACTAGATTTTATCATAGCTAAATTATTATATGAGAAAAAATAGACCTGAAGCTGATCCACAGTGCAGGCGAAAGTCAGAGACATATCCTGCTGGTAAAACGTAGAGGAGTCCGGCCCAGGACTGACAAGATCTTTCTAGTGGAATTCCACATATAAATTTGAAAACCACAGATTTAACTACAGAAATTGTTTACAATATATTTTACAGAATATTTTTATTTGAAAGCTTGCACTATGTTGTATGTTATAATGAGAATACATAGCTTTCTCAAGCATTTCAGCAGGATAGCTACGTGTTCTGGTAACCGTTACACTGCCAAGTTTTTTAAACCAAATTTTATTTGTAGGAATAGCACACTTCTGCATCTATAGACAAGACCTCTAATAAACAGCAGATACTAGCTCATAAGCTATGCATTCCCTATATTAATCTAGGCAGCTTCATACTTAAGTTGCATTAACTTTCTCAAAGAGTTCTCATCAAATCTTTTTCTCCACCGTGGAACACAGTGGAAACCATGACATCAGTGACTACTTCCTCATTTTTTGTAAAATACTTGAGTAGTGTAATTTCTGGCTTTGCTAACCAGTCTAAACAAGCTTTATTAATCCTTTAATGTAGAGTTTAAAAAAGCACCACATCAAGTAAACAGTAATATAATGACTGTACTGGTGACAAATGGATACGTGGTAGAGACAGCGTGTCAGTGAGTTAAAAGAGTCACCCCATTTCTCTCAGAGTTGAGTGTTTCACTGAGAGCACACACATACAAATGCAACATTCCAGAAACCTTTTCTCCACTAATAATGTAGAAATATAATGGAGAAACTCAGGATTTTTCTTCTAAGTCATTAGCCAAATCCAGTATCTCTGAAAACTATGTTATTGCGAAGACTTTCAGATCGTCCTTTTTTCCTTTCTGAGAACACACAGTGAGCCATACCCTCTGTAAATACCCAGCCATTTCCCTGATGGAATGTGGCTGCCAGAAACAGCGAGAATAAACCTTCTTCACCTGTCATTAGAATGCGATGCCCTGCATAACCACCTTGGGCGTAACATCCACCTCAAGTATGGGGTATCTGACAGATTGCATCAAGTATTTTACTGTATGTGCTCTTCACATTCATAATATTTAATGATCCAGGAGATATTTTTCAAATTTGTAAAGATATGGTACATGCTGAGTTATCATTTTTATTTGTAAGGTTTAAAAGACATCATTAGTAAGGTTTGGCTTTCCTTTTGGCTATGTTTAGTATTTGCGACAGGGATTCCACTATCAGCAGCAAACAAACACAAAGTTCGGCAGAATGCAAACGAAAAACTTTCTTGTTACTGCAGTTCTGTACATCCTGGAGTCTGTGTTTTTGTGACAGTGACAAAGAGCAAGTGCTGTGTGCAGCTGGCTGGGGTTTTTCAAAGCCTGCAGGATTTAACACAGATTCTACCTGAGACAGAGGCTTCTTCATCAACTATTGGCAATGTTACAACAATGTTACATTATAAAGTGAAAGACTTTATCAGCCCAGTTAATTTCTGTATTTAATTATTTCGTTTCTTCTGTTGATCTCTCCACATGCGATAATTACAGAGAAACTTCATTCTGGAGAGTTCATATTCAACTTCATATTCAACCTTGGAACTAAACTAAAGGAGATCATTTAGATAGGAAATTCTCTCTGAGGCTTGACATATGTAGATATATGTGGATGGATTTAAAAAACAAACTTTGAACTGAAGCCTTCCTTGTACAGGAATGTGTCTCTTGGAGCTTTATTAGTTCCTTAGGAGATGAACAAGTAACTAACTACAGGTTTGCCTGCTGACAAAGTTCATTGAAGTCTATTGCTCTGGATCCTGTATCGAGAAAACCAGTGGTAGGACTGACAACTCAAATCAGACCTTATGCTTAGGATTCATTATTGTGTTATATCCATATGAACAATATTCTATACATTCCTTTAGCTCTCTTGTACTCTCTTTAAGAGATACCTCAAGCTGTGTTTAGGCCTGACTGAACAGTGGTATAATAACTGCCTCTCTCTTATTTGTTTCAAAAGAGCTGGAATCTGCCAGACCCAGATTTAAAAGGTAAAAAAAATCAAAGAAAAAATTAAAAATCCCTTCTCCTCTCATGGCTAACTACTCAAGAGCAAACCAAATATTTTAGTTCTTTGGCATCTTTCCACCAGATGTAAGGGTCTTAGGCAGAAAGATCAGTGAAAGATCTTTGCTATATCACAAAGATGTCTCCACAAGGGCTGAAGTCTAAGAACGTTTACCACCATATTGTAAACCTAATTTACGCTGACTGGGTGGCCTATGCATCAAAAAAACTTTAAAGCAAGATCTAAAGGACAAATGGTATCCTGTGACAACATCCTCAAAGAATCTTGGATCCCTCATACTACACAACCCCCCCCAAACTGTTTATTGAAATTGATCTGAGGACAGCAACAGCAAGCAAACAAAATGAACTGCTGTTTTAATTCTTAGGACAAAATCAGAGAACTGCTTCTATTTACCTTCCAGCAGTGAGCATATACAACCTCTGCAATCTAGGTTTAAAGTAAGCAAGTATTTTTTATGAGCCTGCCCTATGGTACCATGTGTTAGGGCAAGTCTGATGTCAGCTCCACGCCAGAGCAGAAAAGAAGGGCCTTACTGTGTATTTCCTGCCAGAGAATGTATGAGCAGTAGCCTTTGCTGCCACATGCCCTGAAAGCAAAAAAACTCATTTATTTAAATTAGCCTAACAGCAACGGCTGTTGCTAAATCATGCTGCTACATCCATTCTCCAGGTATTGTGCAGTCTTCATTACTTCTTTCATCAGTTAAGAACTGATTTCTTTTGCAGACAGCATGGCTACCCTTGAAGAGCATACGAGTCCACTTTATTACCCATTTTATGCTGGCTAATGAAATCTGCGTGCTTTGGATTTGTATTCTACATCTTCTAAGCATGGCCTTCAACCCTATAATAATCTCTTTCTCCAGTCCTCCTCCCCCACGATGTCTCCAGGCAAGAGTCAGCTGGGACCAGTGTGAAAGTATGTACGTTCTGAATGCCCAGCCATATGCATATGCAATAGCCAAACAAAATACATCACGGCTCAATTCTGCTTGCCTTTCCCTGTGTGGGAGCACTACTTTGGGCTTTTTTCTCCTCTACCCAGCTGTGGATGTTAATTAAGTTCCTATAGGTTTCATGATCTTTGAGACTTCTTTCCCTCCATCAAATTTGGTTGGAAATGGTCAATAAATTCGAAAGCTACTTGGTGGGGACTACAGCTTGGATAAACAAATGGATAATGCTGTCATTTAAACTCTGCTTTGGAGGACACTAAGATAAGAGCTGGTCCAAGCTAGTATGTTTTGTTCAAGTTGTAAAAGTTTGGATGTGCTCTCTATAACCTGCAGTTCTGATACTACACTCTATGCCTTTCTTAAAGACTCTGGGATGCCAAATTGCTACAAATTCTCAGCTGAAGATCAGCAAGCCTCTCATGTTTAGTTCATGTGTCTGCTGAATGTTTAATGTATACAGTTTATTCAGTCTCTTTAACTTACTTTGATGCACACCATTAAAGACAACTGACGTGAATAAAAAAGTGAAATGCTACTTCTATAGTAACGTGAAAGGAAATACCAGTCTTTGTCATGGTCTTCATTATTCAAACTGTTGAATACTCCTGATTGTACTTCTCCCTCTACTCATTTTTGCCCTCTCACAATGTGTTTGTGGGCACAAGCTAAAAATTCCATTTTATATTTTATCATTTGAGACAAGAACAAAGACAAAAAAGCAGTGAGAAAAATAAGCTGAAGCACAGTTTGCTTATGCACAGAGCATAAACATTGCTAACAACTGTTGTTGATACATATATTTTACAAAGCAGAATGTAGAAAAAAAAGTCTCAGGTTATTCTAAGGTTGGAAATGGATGCCAACATTACAAAAAAATTGTGATTACTATAAACCTGGGCAATTTAAGCACCAAGGCTAAGCACCAGATAGGTTAGTCTTACAAAATCTATACACATCTAAAGTAAAAAAAATCTAAATTACCTACGTAATATCCCATAGAACAGACAAGTATTTCTATTAAAACCAGAAAAAGCTTTGTTTGACATAACTGATGGAACTTTCTGTTTTATTATGACTTGCAATGTCTCCTTACTTTTCCACTTCAGCTTCTCTCCACACCCTGCTCATCTTACTCTCTTCTACTTTACTCTGTCCCTTTTTCCTTCACTATTTTTTCTGCTTGGCTCTCCTTTCCAACGCAAACCCAAAAGCTTATACTCAGCTTAACATAGCTGCCTGTGTAACCCCAAATACCTTACTCACTCTGCTTCTGTATCATACTCTTTCACCTAGTCCATACTCAGAAAGTTTCTCAGTCCAGTGATACTTACGAAAACTGATTGGAAAAATCTCACCTACGACTTTATACGGAAGATGCATCCTACTGTAAAATCTTAAAACCTAGTCATTATCACCTGCTTTGACAAAATCATTTGTAGGCCACCTGCTCATGTATAAATACATACACCTTTCCCAGTTGATGTCATCTGAAAGTTTTCAAATCTTTGTCTATGTGACTGTGTCTTTACAGTAAACAGAGTAAAAGCATTCCCTTTTCCAGGTGTTTTTATTTTTGGAATTTATATACCAGTGCTTTAACCACAGCTCTTTTAGCCTTACATATTTTCATTGTTATTTGACTCACCACTTCAACTGCGTTTGCCTGCAGCTTCAAAGAGCTGTTAATAGCAAACCCCCTCTATGTATGCTGTTCTTGGCAAAAAAGTAGTTATGTACAGATACAAATTCCTAGATTCTAAAGCGGTGTGAACTGCTCAGTATCATCTCAACACAGACTGTCTGTAACTGCCCAGAACCTAACTCTGGGTGTATACATGAATGTGTCTGTGTCTACATGATATAAACAGTGTTGATAGCGACATTTATGAAAAAAAAAAAAAACAAAAAACCAACTTTAAGACCATTTTGCTTGTTCTGAAATTAATTTAAAAAACTGTTGCTTATGAAAGATAGAAGAAGAAAAACAATGCTATTCTTTTTTTTTTGCCTCACTTTCATCTTTCAGTCTAGGCAAAATTCCCCATATCATGGAGGGAAGAGTTGAAAGGGCATTTCCTTTGACAGCCAACAGGGCTTTGCTACCCTGAACTAAATTAATGCTAAGAATTTTCTTTGTATGGCCAATTATTAGGGCTGACATCCACGTAGAACAGCCCTGCCTCATAAGATTCATACAAACACACAGACATTACATTCCTGTCTGTCCGCACCATCTGTGCGTGTGGTCTGCAGACACAGAATTCCTGTCCATCTACACTGTCCCTGTGTTTGGTCCACAGAGGCAGAATTCCTGCCCAAGCACATAGCAGCACATGTGCAATACAGGGTTGCACAGACGATTCCTGTCCATCTGCCCTGCTCTGGCACGCAGTATACAAGCAAGGGGAATCACAATAAACTAACACTTTTTTCTTTTTTCTTTTTTTTTTTTCCCCTGCAGAGGTTGGTTTTTAAGTCTGCATCAATGCTTAGATAATAGGACTAGCTAGAAAGACTGGAGAAACATTCAGATTTTCTACTGCATTTGTGCCAAAATTATTCTTATCAAGGAAAGAAGTTCTCTTCCTTTCTTCAAAATTCACGGCACACAACATGTAGAAATATGCCAGTTTGGTCAGATGAATTTCTCTAAGGTGTCTGCATTTCATACAGTATTCCTGTCATTGCCTTCTCTATTTCCAATCTGTTGTCTTTCTCTGATTTACATTATATTATGCCATTACATAGCAGTAGAGGCCCACCCACTGGGCACCATAAAGCACGCTGTAAAGCTTAGAAAAATCTCAGAAAATTCCATCTCTGCTACAGAACCACCAAAAGGAAAAGGTCTGTGGAACAAGATCAAAAACTAAGCCAATCATACCTGTGTTATTTTCTTAACGATCACTTTAGTACAAAGTCATTAAACTTAGATAGGTGATGCCACGTGTTAAAGAGTCCTGAGAAAGTAGAGGAAGAAGTAGAGATGAACAAACAGAAGGACAGGGGCAACCTAAACTGATTTAATTCTAACTAGAAGACCTAGGAGGAAAAAAGGCAGCCTTCATATTGTTGAAGACCTCTTTGTCTCATAAAAAGATTGATGGCTGACAATGGAGAAGGACTATCTGACTTCAGTAATTGGGAAAGGGGATAAGAGAGGAGGAGGAGACATCAAGAAATCTTTTCACCATCTGAAAGTAATGAAAAGGATAGAGATGGACAATGAGCAAATAGTCTTAGCTTGCGCTTCCCCACATTCCCCAGCCTGTGGATCCTTCTTTTTCCAGTCCAGGAGAACACATTGATCCCTTGCCTGTCTCTCTGTGAGATATGGAAGAGACATAAAATGAAGATTTATGTATATAAATAAATATATTTTCCTATCACAGAGAAGAAAAAACTAGAATGAGAAGGTACAGTACTCATTACTTCCACAGAGCAAATAAACCCGTGCAGTCTTCCAAGTTTTAAACAACTTATGTATGTGTGTTTTCTTAAGGATCACTATATTGCTTTTATTTTTTTTTTTTCAACAAAATTAATGTCAGCAGTTGGCAGCAGTTTGGGTTGCTAGCTGAAATAAAGGAGGTGAAGCCAAGGTTTTATCTGCTAGTGTTTTGGAAATGGAGGGCACACTGGCATGGTGTCAGAAATTACAGTTAAGTTTCAACTTAATGTGAACAAAGTGGGAAGATTCATTTCTTTAATTATTAAAAACTATTAAGTACGGTACAACAGTGAAACTGTTTAAAAAATTAAAGTTCCCTCCTAAATAAAAATCCCACTGCAAAGACAAGAGATTCCTAGGTTGTTCAAATCCTATGAAGAACTTGGCCAGGGTCAGCTGTGAGAGCTCCATTTATTTTTTGTTTACTCAACTACAGGAAATATTTGTATTCACTCTAGGAAAGACAGGAATTGGTGGTAAACAGAAAGAAAGGGAACAAAAGACTCAGTTCTGTGATTGTAAAGTTGTGATGAAACAAAGAGAACAATACCCCTAATAAAATGGCTATCCCTTAACCAGGGTTGTATTCAAGATAAAAGACCATTACTTCCCCCAGGCACCAGTAATGAGATCAGACTTAATACACATTTGGAGACTAAAGCATTACGGAAGTTGAGAGACTAATATTCGCCTATTGATATGCTAAAATTGTGTGACATGTTACTGCAATGGTAAACTTACTCATATTTGAAACTTAGGATGCTTGAGTGCCTCACTGAAATTATACGCATAAGATAAATGTGTGATTACACCACGTATATTCAGACCACAATCTTTTGATAACTGAGTTTGAGACTTATTTTGCCTTTACGCACAATCCTTAAAAGCATTTCTTGGTACCAAAAAGACTCAAACCTTTGGTACCATATTTAAGGCAAAGGAAGGGCAAGACAGAAACTGTTCCTTTATTTTGTGTTCAATAAAGGTCCACTCAGAGACAGCAGAACACAACTGCCCTAAGACAATCTGTCAAAATCGCTACCTTGTATTTGACAGCATTGTCTGCAGATCTGCACTCATGGGAGGAACTGGAAGCAAGATCTCCATCAGTATCAACTTTCTCATCCTTATCTTTCAGAGTTGGCAGTTGTTAACAGAATTCTCACAGCTTCCCTAGTCAGAAAGGAGCAAAAAAATCTCCATCCTCTCCTTATACACATTCACAAATGTCAAGTGGCAAAGACATGACCTCTAGGGAATAAATACACATCTTTTCTTTGGTCATGAATATTTTTTCATCTCAGAGAACAGGGTGTAGAGAACATACTGTACTTATCAAGGAATAAAATGCATGGTTTTATTCAGCACCGAAACATGAATAGAGGGTTGGTTTTTTTTTTTTTTTTTTTAAGACTTGGATTCTTTAGAACATGAATTTAAAATGAATTTAAGTATGAATTTAACAGAACTGAGGGGAGTCTGCAGCCATCAGCACCGGTCCATTTGCAGATGCTATCGTAAGTAACTGATACCTAATTTCATAAATCTGTGACTGCTTTTGATAAACCTGATATGCTATCCTACCAATTTCCACAATTTAGTATGCAAATTAGAGAAGGGTTAGAATCAAGAAACTAAGCCTAATTGCCTAATTGCATATATCTTGTAATTCTAACTGCAATATGAAACTTCTATTTTACTCTACATTATCCATTCACTAGCCTGAGGTAGAGCGTACTGGACTAGGCTCAACTGGATTGATTCAGAAAGGGGAATTATTTTCAGAATTCGATGGAGCTTAATACAGTAGATGATGAAAAACCTGTAGACAGAGATATTCCAGGGCATAAACTGAAAAATATCCAAGACTGCTGTTCGTCAACAGCTCACTGTTTACTGGAGCTGAAGTACATTCAGTAGAGTTAAGACTTAATTTTGAGATGGTGGGGATTATAATTCTCTATTGCCAGCGTACGTATTTTTCCCTTTGCAAGCAAAAAAACATTGATTTATTATGTTATTCCCCAACCAACATTCCAAATATGCAACATACGCTATCTTATAGATCGCTAATTTTTGTTGCATATTTCTAGGTTCACAATTCTTTCTACCACTCCTCCTTCAAGTAATATGACAGGAATGTGTTCTTTAAGTTGTACAACTGTTAATCTGCAATCTACTTGAAATCTTCTACATCTTTAGTTTACCTCTATGAAACAAGCAATCACCACGTATCTCTGACTTCCACCTTCTCCTTACTTATTTTTGGAACATACGTTGCATTATCTATCACCTCACCATTTACAGATCTTATACAAATTTAAACCAGTTCTAAAGCTGGTAAAATGGTTTTCAGCTTTCTTTCTCTACCTTTCTGCCAGCTATCAATATGTGAATTGGATATCAGCTGTTCAATGCCATCTTTCACAGTGAACAGATAGAGAATCCCTTCTTATGGAATATCCTCTGGAAAGTCAATGCAAGGCTGCTCCTCAAAGTCATTTTTGATTATTTACCAATTCTTAAAAAATATTTGAAGCAATGGGGACTTCCACCACTTTTCTTGTAGTCTGTTCCTTAATTCTTTAATGCTACAGCCAGAAAGTTGCCAAACTTTTCCTTTCAGTTTACCTCCTCAGTTTTTAAACTAATGATTTTTTACCTTACTTAGCAATGATTAGGACAAGTTTCCAGAATACAGTTTTACAATACTCTGCTAGGAAAGTCCTGCAACAATGAACTACATTTTGTAAAAACATGTTACGCAAGCTGTGCCCGTAGAGAAGATTCTGAAACTCTAAACTAATAGAAAGACATGAGTATGTTACTGAGGTGGGTTTCAAGCAGTTGAGAGCTGAATTGCCTTTTATGTAAGAGAGAACACTGAAGTCACATGTTCACTAGGCTTTTCATCCAAAGAGAAGTAACCACAAATAAAGTCTTGCTTTACAGCTTGAGCATGAAACTGTTCAGTGTGTTGTGTCTTCCCTGTGGAATAATACCAATAAATGTAGGAAGAGATAATCATAATGTACCAAGCTGGCACATTTTGACTGGAGATGAGGTTAACAGGACACGTGTGTCTTCTAGACAATTGCCAATGCCAGGTCAAACAGCTTAAACTAACAAGAATCATTATTATAGAAAAAGACACATCAAATCAATGAAATATTATTAAGGATGATCACACACTCATCTTGGAAAATCACTGTACTTTTACTGCATTACAAGTCATTCTAAATCCGCCTTCATGAGAACTGAAATTTCAGTGTTAAATCCCTTTTTCTTCACACAATATATTCCTGGGTTTATTTCATCATGATGAGATCTGATCTCATCCTCTCTGTCACCAAAACTTCAGAGTTCAGTAAACAATTTGTCTAAATGACAAGATTTAAATGTAATCATAAACTCTCTGTTTTTCCGGTCAGCATTCAAACATCATCAATCCAAATACCAAAACAGTGACGCCAAACCAGCCCAGCCACAAGAACCAGTTGTTGGAAAGTCTCAAATATTTTATCCCTGAGGCACATCCTGCCACTGGAGAGCAAACAGGAAGTTGTTGTGTATGGACCCTTCCCAACTACCGCACAAGCTGTAATAGTTAAGCAAAAGAAGATGCACCCGTAATTTTATTCCTTGAATTAACGACTACTGGCAATCTTGAGCTCTTCTAAACTGCTGGTTCTGAGCTTTTGTATCTATTGCATGAATTCATCAGCTAATAGAAACAGTGTCAGAAACTGAGTGAGGGTAACTGTTTTCAACATAAAATTTAGAGCACGGAAGTCTCACAAAAATTAATAAATAATATGATCTATTCCAATATCTTCTCTTTATTTAACTGCAAAACAATGCCTATCAGATCAGTGGTTTGTGCTGTGATAACTACAGAAAATCACCATGCAGTACAATTATGATGTGAAATGACAGTGACTATGTTTACACTGCACTAGTGTCCAGAAATACTATTCACAGACTAAGGAATTACTATTTTTAGGCCCCAAACTAGATTCCCTAGTGCAGTCTTCTGGGGAAGAGTCTTCTGCTCACCCAGTGTTCTTAACTCGTTAATACCACTCAGAAGCCAGTTCCTTCCAATGCAGGAGTAACAACTGTAACTGATGTCAAGCACCAGCAGGCTGGTTGCCACTTAATGGAAAAGGTGCACACATGGGATGCAGAGTCTGTCAACTGCTAACGTAGATTTGCCCAGAAATCTTGATTTTCTAGCCAGGGACAATGATGCTTCAATGATTTAGGACAGGACTTTATAATCCTTGAATGAAAGAGACTGTAAATGTGGCAGTGGATGCTGTCAACAATTATCCAATTAATTTATATTTATTTATGCAAAGTTTTAGTGAATTAAAAATTTCTACAACTACAATATCTTTATACAATCAATAAAATAGAGGAATATTTCTAGTAGACTGAAAGAGTTTTTGAAAATTGAGATCAAACTTGGGAAATACCAGTCCGTAGAGTATTTTTATAAAGTTACAAATGTCTGGAAAGAAAGGGTAAGCAAGTACTGCTTTGTCATCTGAGTTCCAAAGTAATTTCATAAACCTTAATCTCTCAGTGATGAAATGAGCCTTCCCCTCCAAGCAAACCTACAGAGCCACCATTGCAGTGCCCTAAAAACTGATGGCTGAAGCCCTAGTCAAGGCACAAGCAGAAAACAGACATGGCTGTTTACAGCAGGGCCAACAGACAGTTTATATCTCTGGCACCATGAGGCCAGCTACAGCAAGGAACTCGCTTGAACATACATCATTATTTAGTAATACAAGAGGCAGAGGGTAAAGGTAAAAGGAGGAATGAGAGGGGAATGAGAGTATATATAATACCACAAGAAGATGAAATGCTGCCATAGAAGACTGCTGACACTGCACTGAATGCAGTTACTGTGGCAACTGACGATTAAAACTGATGGGAAAAAAGTCTGGAACACATGGCAGGGAGCAGGTACTTTCTTTACATTGTACTTCAAGGCTGTGTTCAAGGGCATTATAGAGCCTCACTTTCTGTGCTTGCTCGGCTGTTGTCAGGTTGCTCGAGTCTGTTCCTGGCAGAGGTCCCCGCTTGACAGAAACAATTACTGAGGAGCAATGACTGGCAAAGCAAGCAGTGCTATGATTGATAATCTGGGTGGACTATGGGCCTTTGACAAAAGCCACGATGGTTAACTTTGACAGCTGGCAATGTCCGATGAGAGCCAACTAGTGGATATATATCCACTTCAGCCAGAAGTCTCTTCTGTTTCTAGTCCAATAGCTTCCTGAATAGGAAGTGTACAGAGTGCTTTCCCTCACTTCTGCCTGCTCACATATATGCCAGCTACACTAAAACCATACTATAAAAACTACATATTTTGGCATCTTTGTACATTAAAGACCGTATATTCAAATTTTGTAAAGCTGCGTTTGATCCTTCAGATAATAGTGGTACAAGAACCTGAATAAAGATCACTTTACTGTGACTCTACATGCCCTAGACTGTGTAAATGAGGCTGTGACTGCACTATTACGGTAAAAAGTCCACTATATGTGGCAGTATTTCTCAACATGCTTCACTATTTCTTGAAAATTTCCTGGAAAAGTAGGTTAATCTGTCCATTGCTGTTTCAAGTAGATTACCCCAACGCTCAGAGAATATCAGCATTCAAAGAATACCTTCTGTTCTGCCCAATACATGCAGGAACCTTTGATGTGCAAGCCCCCTTCAAACCCTTCTGTCTGTTCTTAGCTTTATCATCACATAGATTTTCTTTCCCTACTTTTTCATCTATTTCCACTCTTGCTAGTGCAAGCATGCAGATACTGTGGCAAAAAGATCAATAAAGGAAGATGGATCCATATTCCCTAAATCTCATCACTTATTTTAAACATTTACTTTTACCTTGTTTTCTCAGCTATAAAGAAGCCACCACCACCACACTCAGACAACTTCAATACATCTTCCTAGACTTCCTAAGTCAAATCATGACACTGTCAGAAGGGGAGAAGTACCTCCACTCATTAAACTCAGTGGGCACCATTGCACCACCAGGAACTCTCAGGTGCTCTTGGAGGACAAGGGTAGTTCTGTCACAGCAACAGCTACGTTTAGCAATTACCTGCAGGGATTATATCCATGCCACCTGAAGATGAAATTCTTTTGCTGCTAGGGTAATCACTCTCATCAGACGTGGTTTCAAATCAGGGCAGCTATAGCAAAGCAAAGACTAACTGCGTTACTTACAGAATTGATATTATTTCATCAGGCAGGGTCCTAATAAAAACCCACCAGAAGTGTGGTAATTCTGATACAGCTCCATGGCAGTGAGAGGAAAAAAACTGCCTGTCAGTCTCCTCTGACCCATTTTACATTCTCGTGTTACAAAGAGAAATCACTCTAACCAGTGGAACTTCACTTTGGAAAAGTTCACAGTAGAGGAGTGTCAAGTGTCAGTGTGCTGGGTTTCCAGGGAAACAAGTAACAGTGGAAAGTGAGTATTTTCAGGGGGGAGAAGCTATACTGGAATCTAGAATTCTTTCCTTTTCCTCATGATCCCATGAACCACATTTACTTGAGAAACAAATCTTTACAGTACGTTGGCCTCATAAGGAAAGTCAGCCAAAATCTTTGCAGGGAAGAAGCACAAAGCAGCACAGAGAAAACAGCTTTGGGACTTGCAAGGCTAGATGAAATATGTATTAAATATTGCATAAATGCTAAATATTAATATTACTAGTCATCGCCAAATAATTTCTCTCAATTTATGGGAATGGTAAATAACAGCCCCTCAATTCATGTTGGCTCACAGAGGAAGGAATTATTATGATGAGGAGACAGAAGTAGAACGGAACAATACATACTAAAGATTCCTCTGAATGGCAAGCAGACTGACTACATAACCCACACTTTCAATAGCATGAGGTTTCTTATCTCCCTTCACTAAGATAGAAAGGAGCTCTTTTTCACAAAGTTGAGAGTAACTGAACAGCAGTTCATGGGTAACAGCAGTATACGGGTAAAACAGGAAAGGTGAGGTACCAGATGAAATGGAAGCACTACGGGAGAAAAAGTAGACATTACTGATGTACATTAGAATGAAGAAGAAGCCAAAGACAACAGCTGATCTTCTATTCTGTCAAAAGTGAAAGCTATCAAAAAACAAAGCCAAGAAGACCAGAACACTCATGCCTTTTCTCTGTCAATCTTCACTAAAGACTGTACTCAGGTGACTAACAAAATTAATTTCAACACCCAGAGAATATCGTTTTAGGTCAGTAAAGAACAAATGAAATGGTACTCAGAAAAATAAGAGGTCTTCAAATTTACTATCCCTGATAAACTCTTTCCTAGTATAGTATAATCTACTATAATGAAAACTATTAATGATTATTTTTTGGCAACCTGTGGGGATTGGTGAGGTTTTGGAATACTCTGTTAAGGTTTCTGATGCCGCCTTACATGACACACGCACGAACAAGTTCAGCTAAGGAAAAGTCTCATTTTGAGTTTTGTCCAGTTTTGGATAACACACTTGGAGAAAGAGACAGACAAATTAAACGAAATCTGAGAAAGAACAAGAGGATTGATCAGATAGCTAGAAAACAAAACACCTGAAAACTGGAAGAACTGAGACTGCCCAGTTTAGGGAAAAAAAACAGATGAAATACCATCATAAACCAAAAGGGCTGCTAAAAATAGCTAAGAAACAGCCTTTTTTCTATGCCCGTAACAGACAGAAAAAGTAGTAATGAGCTTAAATTGCAGTAAGGGAAATTACAGATGCGCAATGACATTATAATGATAAAGACAGATGAGCCATAGAAAAGACTTCTGAAGAGTGAAGGTCTCCACTAAGAGTCTTTAAGAACAGAGTACAGGTATAATCGGTTCTGCTCTAAAGTGAGATGAATTTTCTACGATTAAAAGTGTGGACAATAAACTGTTTGGGAAATTATACTCCGTAGTAGTTATCAGTTGTTCACTAACAAAATGGATGAATAAATCAAGTCAGTTACACGGAGCTCTGGCCTGAGCCCAGTACTATTCAGTATTTTTTCATTAACAACCTGTGTGATAGAAGAAACTATATGTTTATGAAATACGAAGGAGGAAGCTTAGCTGGGTGATTCTGCAGGCATGCTAAAGTACAGGACCAAAACTCAAAATGTTCTTAAAAGACTGGAACTGATCTGAACATTACATTTATTTAAGAAATGGCAGCATAATACGCACGTACCCAGCAACCCAGTACGTAGCATAATCTGGCGTCATACCACTTAGAATGAAAAATTTGAGATCTCATCATCAATAACACTGCATCAAGCTAGTTTCTGATAACTTCTGCAACAATGTATTAAAAAAGAATTGGGAATAATTATGAAACATATATATAATAATACAAGTGAGTATGATGATTTGCAAACAATTCAGCTGAGTAACACTTCAAGCTCAGAAAACAGACCCTGATAAAGTTCAGAGCCTCCTAACAATTTCAACACTATCACTTAACATTTATGGCATAGTAGTGCCTAGAGATGTTAGTCAAGCTGGGCCCCCACTGTGCTAGACACTGTACAAACACAGAAAATGACAATCTTTACTCCAAATAGCTCCTAGTAGAAAACCCCAAACGTCTGAGACTCACAGCCTACAGACAGGAAAACCTCAGCCCATTCATGTATGCCTTCCACTTACAACTCAAATCTGCAGAGCAGGACTTCACACTGTTACAACAAATATATCCTAATTTTTAAAACTTAGCCTGACAAGAAGATGAATAAATGGCAGATAGGCTGTTTTCTAACAGATGAGTGGTGGATGTGCTGCCACAAAGCAGGCCAAAGCTTGTTGGGTCTCTTTCAATTCCAGTATGACACACATCACAGGGACTTCTATATGGCATATAATCTGAGCACACTGGCTGGCGCTCGCCACACTACATCTGGACTTTGTTAGGCAACCTTCAGCTCTGTTTTCTTGCATCAGCCCCGGCCCCCTCGTGTGAAGCAGCCTCCCAACCACTCTTTCACTATGAACTAGTCAAGGAGACAAAGTACTTCGGGAGGAAGTAAATTGGGACCACATTAGCTGGTGACCCTCGCCCTGCAATTGGCCTCCCTTTCCGATGATAGAGGAAATCCCTCATACAAACTGACAACCAATATGAAACAGGCAGCTCCATTTACTGGAAGGCCTGGTCAATGCTGAGTGCCTCATTAGGAAATGGTCTCTATATTGAGGCACATTCCTGCAATTTGGAGCCTAGAAACTCTAAATTAAAACAACATTGATGCCATATCCTCTTTCCGAAAAGCCTCTCTTCATCCAGACTTCAATACACATACTTAAAGAAATTAAAGACCCAAAATGTCTTTGGCAGGTCTCCTTCCTTCTCTTGCACGGTAATACCCTTGCCGTGCAAGCGGCTTGGAACGTGACAGTGTTGGGAAGGGACAAAGGAGAGTTAAAGCAAAGAATATCTGTGGAATCTTCCAGAATTAATAGAACCTTTCCTTGACAAATCTATGTCTTCACCAATAGTTTTAAGTGAGTAAAAATCACTTGAAATTGTGGGGCTGAAGAACTTGGAAATTGTTTTTTAAGATGTAAATTGAGGCTTATCGATAGACTGTTGTTGTCTTAGGAAAGTGTTGCATCTTTATATACTCTAAGAAAGGTCAATTGACAGTGAGTCAGTCTGCTAACAGCAGTAGCTATTGTAGCCGCACAATGATAACCAGCACAAGCAATGAAAAGGCATAATCTGAACTCTATGCATAGACAATTAGTTCCATTCACACTCACTATTGCAATGTAGTCAGAAAACCACTTTTCTAAAGCGTTATCTCTGTCAGAGGCTCTTTTCCAGTTTGCAGCCAGGTTCAGAAATCAGGCCTATGCTACATACCACAGCATGCAGAACTCCTCACACAAACCACCCGCTTCTGATATTGCTCAGCAGTTCTGTTTGCGTCCTACTTACATGGAAACTGGAACCTCTTAGTCAACTCTGCCTGCCAGCCAACTGAAAGAGCTGCTTTCCCACAGCAAACTGTAAGTGCTTCCTAGAAATGGGACAGACTGAAATACAACATGCTTATCAGGGAGCTCACAGTTCTGAAATAGTATTAAAGACACAAGGAAGGAATTAGTGAGGTCAGGATCCCAGCTCTGAATCTGAAGGCTTGAATAAACTTCGTAAGATCCAGATTTGCTTTTCAAAGTCTTCCAGAAGATCTTGATTAACTGGCATCACTTGTCTTTCTTGAACAGCTGTGTTTAATACATCTACAAATTTGAATGATTTCTCATTCACAATTTCTACTGGAAATTTAGGAATTGCAGCTAAACTTTTAAGATGTCCCTGAAATACTATATAGTCCCCTGGAGCTGCTAACACAGATGGACCTTTGTTTGAGATGCAGAAAATGGTACATACTGAGAAAGCTTAAACTGATGAAGAAGCACAGTGGCTTTGCGGGAAAATACAAGGCTGGTGACCTGCAATAACCAAGAGGACCACAAGAGCAAAGTACACAGATAATTTGCAAAGCACGTGGAAAAATGAAATTCTCTTTGACTATATCTGTAAGGAGAATGACGGAAAAATTCACAGCCTCTCTTCTGCACCATCTCCTACTTCTGGAGCTGTCGAATTGAGTTGGCGACCTCAATGCAGAAAAAGTACATAACAAGTATATATCAAAACTGCTGGTATCAAAAAAATAAATGTGATGTCAGATCCTGTGCAACTTATAGAGTTGGTGAGTTCTCTGTTGGTAGAATTACTATCCCATGATAAGTAACTTTGAAGAGCTTTTCTTTCAATAGCATTGAACGCTGCACACAAAAAAGAATAAAAGATGATATTTACATCCTTAAGATGTGGAATAGATTTTAGGAAAAGTATGTCAAATCTCTGTTAGGTCAAATAAATATCTCTCAGCTATAGCTTAAATATAACTTAGATGCACTGGACAGTACCCTGCAGTCCTGGTATCTGTAATTTTATATTTGTACTTATACTGCTACTATACGTACTGCTTATATATAATATTCATAGCAGAGATGTTTTGAGGAGATTATGATTTACAATTTGCTCTCTTCATGGTTCTTTTCAAGAGGAGGAATGATGACGAGTCTTTATAGCTGATGGCAGTTCTGGAACCAGAAGTTTCAAAGGCATTTGGATATTGCAATGAATTTTTTTGAAAAAAAGCTACTGTTTCAAAACAGAGCACATCAGCCCAGAATTGATCTCACTTTATAGCAAGAACAATTTCAAGTTAATCTCTTGTGCATTTGTAGTTTATTTTGGAAATTAAGTATCCCATGCCTACGCACAAAAGCACTGAGAATGGGCATCCTTAAAGGAAATGTCTTTTTAGGAATAATGTATGATATTACGTGACTTATCAGCACTTAAAACTAATGATGTGAACTAGAACAATACTAAAAATCACCTAAGTGAAACCTAAATCACTACAGATAATCACAACATTAATACATAAATTGCATATACACAAATTTTCAGTAGAAGAAAGTCCCTAAAGATCATTCTGTCTACCAGCCAAGGATAATCAGAAGGAAACTCGCAAGGACAAGGGGCATAAAGGAGCTAGAATTTAAACTCAGGACAAGAACTGCTAATAAAAAAAGTTACCAATTTCTCTTAGAACGAGTAGTAATATATATTAAGGCTGTTATGCCTACAGACAATTACATGAAGAAAATAAGTACATTGTTGTGAACACTTCAGAATCCTGTTCTAGTGAGAGGTCATCTGGACGACAAGTGAAAGTAATTGCAACTGTTGCTCAAAAGTAAGTAAGTATATTGTATTTCATTTTAAAGTTGTAAAACTGTACAACTGCTGTTGAAAAACTAAACTGTAAATAATTGCCATCTTAAAAATACATGGCCAGTAACCTACTTGTGTTTCCTATGGAAGAAGCAGAGAAATCCCTTATTAGGGAACAGACCTGGTTTTGTCTTCCTGTTTTTGACAGCAACAAAAATCATCTGTTTGACAGATGAAATGCTGCGCATAAAACTTTATGAAGATGGAATCAGTGGCACTGAAGAAGTTGATACTGGACTGACAGCAGTACTACATGCTCTTACAGGGAATGTGGCATGGGACTAACACAGAAGGATCCACTAGAAGTGTTGCAGTGAAGAATCTAGACAGATCCTGGATCTCTTATTGCCAGGGTTGCCTTCTGCTTCCTCAGTGTTTTATTGGCAATGTATTTTTCACTTTGCATTGAATACAATTTAATACATTGAAACACAATTTTAAGGGCTTAAATAGAAACATATTTTTTCTGATTCTTATGCTAACAGAAAAAGGTCTTAGGAACAGGAGAGGGACAGAAATAGAAAGGGACCAATCTCCTCACTCACATGAGACCTCCCAAATTCCACTTAAGTAGCTGGCATTCCCTTATAGCGCTTCTGTCACAGATTAGAAACCACAGTAGAGACTGGGTGCTGTAACACAGTTGAATTTGACCTTTTCAGCAAGGAGAATTTTCTTCCACCTATGCTTCCTCCCTGACAAGGCAAATATAGAACACCAAAAGAAGCATCACTCCATTTCCCGGAGTCTCTGGAAGTTAAGAATAAATGTCTTTTTCATTCACAGTTACATATTGTACCACACACATACTACTGAGGCAGTGACACAAAAAAACTTCCCTCATCATTGAGACTGTTTCATTCCCACCATGTTTTACAGGCTTCATGATCAGTAGCTAGTTTGAAATTGTTATTTACGTACTTTTTATCCCAACAGATGAAGGGATTATACATTATTAGTTCCATAAATCAAGACAATAATTTCACACCAAATTAGTAACTGGTTTCTCTCCTATCCCTCCTCTACCCACCTGCTGCTTGAGCTGTTGCACAAGGCGGTCTTTCTCTCGTTTGAGGGCAGCCACTTCATCTTGGGTCTTCTTCTTAGAGGATGAAAGTTCTAGCAGAGCAATATTGGCATCTTTTTCACTAATGGCAGCAAGAAGGGCTTCTTGTCTGAAAAACACATATAGACACATGATTTTCCTGCAAAACTTAGAGGAAGCATCTACAAAGAGTTAAACATATCATAAATGTTGTAGTAGCATGCAACTCCGCTGATCAGAAATAAGTGTGATTGTCCTGGTTATGTCTGTTGGTGGAGCAGGAAGTCAAGACGCACCTGCCTCCCCCAAGATGACAGTGCCGATGCCAAATTATTGCTTATAGGATAAGAAGAACATATAATAATATGTTATTATTCTGCACTTCGCTCCTAAATTTTTAACAACTACCATTTATTGCATCTTCAGATAAACATTTTCATTCTTTATAGCATTCTAAACATTTCCTGAATGGGTTTTGAAAATGCACACAAAAATACCACGCTAATCGTAAGACTTCCGTGTTGAATTACATTAGGTTACACTGCCTATTCATGCAGCTATTTCAGAGGGAAGGTGGCATGTGACAAGTTTATTGAAATCACTTGAACAATACAGCGTATTCCCAGAAGCATACAATAACACAGACACTTTTTTGCTACATGACAGATGTTGAAATAGATGCCCTCAAGGATGCTTGAGCTATTCCTTGACTTTTTTTTTATAACTAATGTAATGATGAGCTCTTCAGATGCATGTTCTGAGTAACTAAGGCAAAGGTAGGCCTGCTCTCATCATAAACCTGCAGCTTCACAGAAATGTTGTAAGCAAGAACATTCTGTAGCAGTATAAGAACTAGATACAGAAACACAACCTCACCTTACCCTTCCTCAACAGCAAAGAAACTCTCACAAACACCCCTGTGGTTCAAAAACATTTTGTAGACACTGGAAAGAGGGGAGATAAAGACAATAACCCTGTCAATAAAACAGCTGTTCTCAAACGAACTCGAAGGATTGCTATATGTTAGGGAAAACAACTATATCTGTCCTTTGACCTTAATTCTCACCTTTAGCTGCTCTGGCCAAGTCAGGATGTGCAACAGGACAAAAAGAAAAACTTTGATCTTATTGTCCAATAGGGGTGGCTTGTCCACCTGGTCATAACAAAGAGGCATGCTGATTCACCTTGCGAAGAAGAGACAGAATAGAGGTCCTTCCTAACCATTTGTGGCCATGTGAAAGATGGCATCATGCAGGAGTGATGAAGAGGGAGGAAGCCGGAATATTGCAGATTTCTTATGTACCTTTTATTTAAAAATTTAGCTGCAAATGGAGTCCAAGTAGTAAAGATTCCAAATTCCCAAATAATCCAAATTTTGACCTCCTTATAAAGAAAAGCATATTTATGTTGATAATTTCAGAGGAATAATGTTTAAGACTAACCAAAGGTGCTAAAATTATTCTGCTAATCATGTCCGTAGCAATTATTATGTTAACGACGTTGCTGTAACAGTTATTTATTAAAGATACAAAAAACCTTAAAGAAGCTTAGTGCAAACAATTAAGATTGATGTTAAAATTATGCCATTATATCCTTCTGTTGTCAAGATCTTTTTTTTAATCAAGACCCATCACAATCTGGTGACTTAGGGTAACAACAGCGAACTGTTGAGGGTAGTAGTGACACTAAATCTGCATTTTCTAATTTATCTATTATCACTCCTTAAGGACACTAAATCAGCTTTCTCATTTCCTATCTGTAGCCTCTTTCTAAACAACTCAACTTCATCTTAGTTAGGAATCTGTAATTGTGATAAAACAAAAATACTTGCTGTAAAAAGTACTCATTCGGTTCCATGTGAACGAAGACATGACAGAAAATTTGAAGAGAACGGGACAAATGGACGCTGCTATCGTTTAATATTGATGTTTTAAACATATGTATCCAACACACTGGACTTTTAAACTGATGGCTGGGAAAGGGAAACAATTGGTACTACTGGTATATAGAAATTTTTGTTAGATGCTGAAATCTTTACAATTTTTATGACCTTGCTAAGCATGAAAAGAGGCATCTATTATTGCAATGTTTCTGAGAATGGGGAGTGAAATAGTTCCATCAGGGTCTTCAGGGCTTAAATCAAGGGTACAGGGAGATGCATACCTAAATATGTAGGATGTAGTCAGATAGTTTGCATTGGCCGCAGCTGAGCTCAGTGAAGAATTTACTGTCCTGGATACATCCCCCCTCCAAACTGGAAGAATAACGGCACATATATTTGCTTCTTGACCTTGGTCTTCTAAAAAGTCTGAACAAAAGTTTTTCCTCTTCAAACACCCTCAACACACCATTTTAATAGAATGGGACTAGGAAGTGTCTACACATACAGTTATGCTGACAGATCTGAGCAGACAGTAGCCTTTGAGAAGCTCAGGGCCGCAACCCTTCAACCCAGCTCAGCAGTAGCCAGTACAGCACTTTGCACCACAGATTAAGAAGAGTTATGTGAAAGGCATGTGGACTCCACTGCACCAGAGCAGAAGCCACTAGTTTCTGAAGCAGCTTCTCTTTGGGAGTTGTATGGATAAGACACCATATTTAAAAAGCTCTCATTATTTTTACAGGTAAAAAAAGAATACACGGGTCTCACTTGAAAGGTGTGGAGTTTTGCTAAGACAATGGGTGAATTGATAAGATTCACTGATGAGAAAGTTCATGACTGCTTTCACATGAATGATAGCTGAAAATGAAAGAACAACTTTTTCTTACGGATTACAGATTTAAGTGAGAAGAGGATGATGATGTATGACCTGGCTTCATTCTGATCCCAGTCTGTGACCATGCTCTTAGAAATACTTACGCCAGTTGAAGCTCAAGACTTCTGCACAGGCAGAGCATAAAAAAACACTGCTGTGATCTCTGTTTGTCCCCTTTGTTGCTCCGATGATTACTAGTTTTGCTGAAGCTACCCATACACAGATGTTTGCTATTATAAGGATCTCAACTGAAGCCATATATCCAGTATAAAAAAAATGTAAAAGAACCATGCATTTCAAGAAGAAGAAGTGTGTGTTTCAACAGACAAAATTTTTCACCATCTGACAGCAGAATGGACTTACTGTGGCTGGAATTCATCTCTGGATTTATATGAGTGTTTCTTGTGCATACTAACAGAGTAAGCTTGCTTTAGGTGGACTACCAGCACATCAAAAATCTGGCGGATCCAGTCTAGAGAATACCTAGATCTTGTCTAGACTGTATCTAGAAAAACTAGCACCTTAAATTTTTCCTTGTACTTCATGACATGATACCACAAAGCTAGGCATTTTTTAGATGCTTTAAAATAATTGAAGGATACTCTAAATACATTTATCCTATGAAGAAATACAGATATTTTGATGATTTAACAGAAATGAAGAGAAGAAGAAAGGAAAAGGTGCACATCAGATTCCCAGTTGCAGCGTCAAGATTGTAGGTGTGGGAACAACTGATAATGGCTGCATTATTACTGCAACCTTGTTTCTGTTGCTTTTGCTTTATGGAAAAGCTTCCAACTTTGGATGTCTGCCTGAAACATGAAAAATATCAATAGAATGAAGTGACAGAACATGATACATGACCTCTGCTTTTTCTGGCTATCGGTGTCCTGGGAAAGACAGACTGGTTTGGAGTTCTGGTAATTTTCACTTTCTTTAGAGTAATCTGTTTTGATTCTAAAGAAACCTTTATTCTTTTAATAGTAAATCCACAATCCTCACTGATGATTCAGGACCAGAGCCAAGAATATCTCTGTAACAGTATCTATGTAGCCATTACTCTGGTATGGAAATTTGAGGTGCCTCAAATAGCATATAAGGCATACCTTCTGCAATCAAATCCTTTGTTGTTCATCTCTACTTCTTAAATGAAAACTCCAAGACTAGGATAATGAGATATGGATAGTGATCTGTTATGTATTTATTGCTGCATAATCTTCACCACAATAGCTCAGCAAAAAACATCTGACTGTCCAAAACCTCAGTGCTGTATTGTGTGTGAGATGGGGGTGCTGGTCAAGAAGCAGGGTGAAAGGAGTTGTGTCTTTCTGAAAGTTTTCTGGATCTGAAGCAAGATGAAGTTTGAACCAAAATAAGAAAAATACTCTGCGATGTGATATGTGCATTCTAGCTGCACTTTTTAATTCTACAAGCTAAATGGATAATTTTTCATATGGGAGAAGTGCAAGTGCTACTGTCACCTCTGCTGAAAGGAGACATCTCTGTAGTGCTGCGCTACTGTGTTAAGCAGAACCTGGAACTGCTAAAATGCTTCTAGAAGTCAGGAAAGAGCAAATATCACTGATTAAAAATAAGGTTTGTGTTTGAAGAGCACTACAATACTGACTTGTTTCCCTTTTCAAGTGCTGTCATCCCCAGAAAGAACAGAACAACTTACTGTAAGATAGGTGAGGTTGTAAGAAGGAGAAAATGGGCTGCTGCAAGAATGGTTAGTGACACATGAGCAAATCTATGTCAGGAGTGCTGGAGTCAGTAGTAACGCTCAATTTCAGTTTAGGTAACAGTCAGTGGTACAGCCTTAGCTTCTTCAACAAAGAGCTTGTCTCCAGTTCACAAAACTGAAAATGTCCTAACAGGCAGACAAAGCACGTACTTGCTGCAAAACCCAAAATGGTTGATCTTTTAAAATATTGTCTAATACCGGAATCACCACAGCTAATATAAACATACCCCACATATATTAGGTTGGGTATTTCTGTGTCAACTGCAACAGCTGGGGGAAGACTGCCCATAGGACGTGAGGAAACAGCCGCAAATCGCACCAGGGGAGGTTTAGATTGAATACCAGGAAGAATTTCTTCGCATAAAAAGTGGAATGGGCTGCCCAGGAAAGTGGTGGAGTCACCATCCCTGGAGGCATTTAAGTGATGTGTAGATGCAGCACTTCGGAACATGGGTTAGTGATAGACTTGGTAGTNCAGGTTCTGTAGCCTGTATCAAGCTGTACTGCAGCTCACATGAGGTAAGGAGGCTTTTAAGTGGCCTAAATATTACCAGAAGAAGAAAATCCAGTGAAAAGAGAATTAGGATTAACTCTGAATTGGACAAAAAGAAGTTCACTACAGAGAAGAGGGATTTTTTTTTTTTCCGCCATTTATGCTGAGGCCTTTCACTGAATGAGAATCATGATCATTATAGAACGGAGTGGTACCAAGACCAGTAAGTTCAATTCTTAATAGATAGTGGTGGACACATTCTGAAGATCAACATGGCAGTACAGCTATCCTCTGGGGTACTTCTGAGTCAACCACAGGTCTCCATTTTCTTACATTTCAGCTGGGACTGAGAGTTCTTAGAGCTGATACCAAAGACATAGTGATAATGAATGACTCCAACTCTAAGATATAGGTGGATTCAGCTGACTGAAATATTTTCTGGAGGGTAGTGAAGATTGCAGAGCTGAGAAGTCATTGAAAATTGCCATGACTGAATTCTTCTGATGACAAATATTGTAAGCCTATGAAACATTCCTGATGAGGTTGTCCTGTAGCATCTACTGGCCATCCTAATACTTTTGTCAAGACACAACAAAGAAGATCTGTAAAGACATCTCTTTCAGATCTTGGATGTAAATGTCTGAGTTTGGGAAGATAACAGGCCAAGATGGCAACAGTTTAAATTTCATCTTAGTTTTCAGAATGTCCCTCAACCACAGACAGTCTTTTTTTTTTTTGGATGAAAACTAAAAAAATTAGAACAATGTACTATTACACAATTACATATTACTAACATTGTAGAAATAGAAGACATTCAGCAAAGCAGTATTTTCTAAACCTCTCTGCAGCACAGAATAAAGTGCTTACAGTTGTACAGCATTTACCTTCAGATGCTGAAGAATATTAATCTTAGAGAATACTTCAGCTACAGTGACTTCAGTAAAAATGTCAGGTGCTAGCCTCCCATATACATGTTTACAGAGGCCATAGAAAAAGACAAACAGTACAAATGAGATTTCTTGTATGGGCTTGGGTGAGGATACATAAGTGATGTGCAGCTTGAGTTACCAAGTATTTGAATGAGCCTGGAAAACGAGGAACTGCAGCTCATACAGATTCAGTTACCAAGTACCACCAGCACCAAAACACCCCAGGGTGCAGAGTAGTCAAAACTGTAACACATCTCCTTGGAGTACTGGAGACACCAGTCTTGTTTCATTCCTCTTTTTCCTCTTTGGTGAACCACAGAATATTTTTGCAAATGGGGACATGAGACTTTCTAACTACTCAGTAAGCCTCAGCACTGCAGGACTAATATGCCGTATTCCTGGATAATGAGCTGTAGCAGGATAAGCCCAATAAGAAGTAACAAAAAAGGCTCATCCACAACATTTTAAAGGTTTTAACTACCAGAGTAGCCAAACTCATCCTCTGGCATACAAATAATTATAGAATCAAGATGTCTTTAAACAGTTCCCTCTACCACTTGGTTTCAGGAGACTTTGCAAGTCCTTCACAGCTCCTCCCTAGTAAACAAGAGGAATCCTTTTGGTAAAAACTATCAAAAAGCAAACTTTAAAAAGTTTTATACTATACAGCACAGTTCTGAGTATCTTAACATGGGAATATTTATCAGCTGTATAATTAGGAGGAGTAACAGGCTGCAATCAGCACTGAATTAATGATGCTTCAAAGCATAAATATTTTAAATATTCATTAAAATAATATGCTTACATATTTCAGG
>VXAL01004410.1:392619-405099 GCA_013399475.1 Chauna torquata
ATTAAGATAAACTGTAATTATGCCTGGTATGCGCTTAATATACCAGGCTTAGAAGTGGAAAGGTTCTGCTATTTCATAAACTGTTTAGTCTCCAGCTGCACTGACATCAGTCGCCACAGAAGGAAAGAGCTGATAGTTCGACAGTACTTGCTTCACTTGTCTGATTTTAGCCCACTGCATTCACTCAAAGCCTACAGAAAATGCTGATCAAGCTTCTAATGTTTTTCTATTGCAGACATTTGTAAGGCTTAAAATGGCAAATCACCATTAAAATAAGAACTGTACTATTTGCATATGAATTTAAAAATCCCCTCCCTTGAAGGGGCAACATAAACTATTAGTCAAAGAGATTCTCATAAAATTTGCAGTATTATGATAGCTAGATAGACATTCAGGTGACAGCTTAGAACATAAAAGTATTAGGACATAGTAATTTCATGAGTTTGGTAGAATAACACTGTTTGGTTGGGTCACACTTGATAAACTAATAAAAAGTAATTAGTAATATAACACACCAAACAGCTGACCCAATGGGATGGCTATCCTAGCACAAACACCATCCTATTCCTAATAAACTGCGTCTACACATCTACAATGGTAGTTCTAAACTCAGCATTTTTTTTTCCACTTTTTTGCTGGTTACAGAATATCTTTAGAAAATTAAGAAACTCCAACTGCTCTGAACCACATAGAGAGTAAATTCCAGGTTCCTACACTTTTGAGACCCTAGCAACTGAAAGTCACCATCCTGAAACTCTGTTTACTGCACCTGCAATACCTCATAAGGAAGGAGCCAGTTCACACAAGGTTCTAGATACTAAAATTAGGTTCTTAAATAGCATGGAAAAATACAGGCAGGCAGACCAGAGAACACCATTTTAGTATGCTAATAGACCAGTACCTTACCTGAAACAACTTGCCAAATGCTGCACCAGCTACAATTTCTGCAATATTTAGGATGCAGACATACGAAAAGTGCTAAGTAGGAGTATAAACCCATAGTGAGTAAAACATTTATCCAAAAGAAACAGTAGCAACATCTTGCTGCAAGGAGGTGGGAAAAAATGTAACTTGGCAATATATACTACCTGTTCGTTTAATTACAGCTGGCAGTAATCAAACCTCAGGCTTCAAATTAAATTCCCAAACACAGACTTACTCCCCCACTCAAAAGGGATACTACTACTCCATCCACTCCTGTACTTGCTTTCTGAATCAACAAGTTACCTTTGTCTTGTCTGGATGGCGTTTCAGCAGTCTCTCAACACCATGATCTAAACTTTCACAGCTGCCATATTTACTCAAAGCCTACAGAAAATGCTGATCAAGCTTTTACTGCTTTTCTATCGCAGACATTTAAAATGTCTGCGGTAGAAAAAGGCAAATCATCATTATAATAAGAACTGTATTCTGTAAGAAAGAATTGCATATTCAGACAAACTGAGAAGAAAATCAGAAGCTGTTTGTCATCGGAAAACTGAAGCCTTCTGAATTCACACCTTTTCACCATTTTTTTTTCAGTGTCATCAAATACAAGTGAACATAACTGGAAAACAAGAGATAAACACATAAGTTCTTTGTGAATAGAGTTGTGTGGTCACAAGGGATGGTCCTTTAAATTTCCACTGCATGAATGGTGTGATAATAGCAAATGTTGCCTTTAGAAACAGGAAGCATTAACACTTGTGCTGCACTTGCTAGAAAAAAAATGATACTAATAACACATTTGGACTTCTCTATATGATTTTTCTCTAACATCCTAAATGCCTAGAATCATAGAAGCATCATTCCTTACTAGGATTGATAAGCAGTGCTTTTCAACATCCTTTCCCTTAACATGTTGAATACAGTCATAAGTAATCCTATAAATATTTTACACTACCTTTCCCATCAACGCTTTAGCCCTTCTTTTACTTAGAGCTTTTCACCTTCATTTTACCACTTTGGCAGTTGAAAAAAGATTTGTGATTCCTAGTCCTGCTCATGTCTCAGCTCTGAGTACTCAGAATTTCAGTACAGCTCTAGATTGTGTCTGCCAATGGTTCCAAAAGAAAATCTAAAGCTTTCACAGAGGGACTTTCTAATCAATTCCTGATTTCCTAAGCTACTTTTATTGATTAATTCCTCCAGTGAGAAAGAGGCTGCTGCACACAGCTGCTAAACTGACAGAATATGTGCCTTGCCTACTCGCCTCCGAAGAGTGGTAGTTTCTGAAGATGGCACATTTTAGAATCCTGACACCTGCTATTATAGATGATTTGTCCCTATAAAGGAGTAGTATTTTTTTTAAGACAGTTATCCTTGTTTGACCAGTCTTCGGTGTAGAAACTAGACAGGAGGCAGAAGTACTCACAAGGCATCTAAGTTCCATAGAGCTGGCTTTTCTGAGGAGGAACTCCTGAAACTTGCAGTCTGTCTTCTTCTGCAGTTCAACAGCAGTGCAAATAGAGCATAAAATAATTTTCATCTAGGCAATACAGGCCACCAGAATACGTTCACCAGATTTTGAAAAACGACCTTATAAGAAAGGCAGCTCTTGTTTCTTTTCCTGTGACATGGTCAAGTACAGGTTGATCTTTGGCTTAGCATGTGGCTTCCCAATCAGCTTAGGCTGACATAAGACAGGTCTCTTGCTGAAAGAGATGGTTCTGCCCTCTCATTTTCAGGTTCCTGCCCCCTCCCTGGTGTCAGCACTAGTGGCTGTGTATCCCTGCAGCCTGTCGATCCAGTTAAAACTCCACCCTGACTAAACAGGAGAAACCCAAATCTGCCCATAGGTTACTTATCCCTAGAAGAACTGCAGTCCTTCAAGACATTGCTACAGTGTCAAACCCTTAGTTGCCAAAGCCAGTGCTGCCAAAACTTAAGAATGGAAAGTGAATCATGGAATTCACATTGATTATAACACATCAAACAACCACAATTACTAGAATGAAAACAATTGTTCTTTAATTAATTGTCTGCGTGCATCAGCCTCTAGGTGAGAGCTGGTAGAAAGAAATTTCAGCTGCGTCAGTTAAATAATAATTGCAGTCTTAGTGTGGTTTCTGATCATGTGAAAAGACCAAGCCATGACTTACAACATAGCTGTTTTAAGAAAACTATCCAACCTATAGACTTCAATCAAAGATTTTAACTGACGGAGAATTCACCTCCTTGCTAAATGACTATCATGACTGTTATTCCTGGTTGGTGTAATTACCACTTCTTTTTGCATGTTTCTATAATTGATATATTCATTCTGATATGTCATCATGCCTTTTCTTTATATTTTATCATTCTGCTCATTGGAAACTAAGGTAAAGGCTTAATTTTGGGATGATGTGCATACTGTTGCTAATCCTAGCCCAGTCCTCAGTGCATTGTGGTTCCATTTCTTTTCCTGATCTTTTTATTTCTGTGGATATAGAATGTTTTACTATTAGTTTTAATTTCCTTTGGAAGGCCTAATACAGCAGGAGTTTTGACAATTCTCATTTTATTCCTGTAATGTTTGCCTCCAAAAAACAGCTCTCTTTCTTAATTTTTAAGATGATATACAGACTGCTGCATACTCCTAATTTCCTTTGGATGCAGATAAACAGGCAGTTAGGTTTGTAACTCTTTCTTACACTTTTTACCCCTTTTTTTGGGATGCAAACACCTCACAGTTTTGTTTGGATTTTTCATTTAAATAAATTTCCTGCTTCCTCTACACTCAAATCCTTTAGTCTTTCTGTTCAACTTACTTGCTAACTAACACTGTTAATTTTTCAGCTTACTTCTTTGAAATTGAAAATTTATTTTCCTTTCTCACTTCTTTTGCATAGCTTTTTAAACTCAATTCATGGTCACTCCAGCTGAAATTGTTTTTGGTGATGATTTCTTCTCTAATATCATCAACACTTACTCCAATCCTGAAGTCTAAAAACAGCATTGCTTCTTGGTGATCCAGTAAAAACTTTGTCAAGAAGTACAGCAATTTCTCTGATTTGTATCCAATAATCAGATGTCTGAGTAAAACACATTTCTCCATTGTTATTTACCTCTACCACAACTCTGCCTGAAGTCCATAGCAGTCTATCATCCACTCTTTGTATAACTCCTTTTATAGTCCTTATTTTGACTCAAAATAATGCTATTTCACTCATCCTATCACTTTTTTTTATTTCCTCAGAATCTCCTGAACACCTTCTACCCACATTCTAGCTGTGCATCCATTATCCATTAATTATCCTGTTATCCATTAATTGCCATTATCCAGGTGACATCTGGTTTCATTTTACATACCAGATATATAGAGCTGCTTCATTTTGTTGTTCTTTTACAAGCAACTCAATTTTCCTCTGCTTTTCAACAAACTTTCTCACTAGACTTACAGATTGCTTTCATCATTTACTGTCTATTTAATGACCAACCTGGACGCATCTCTCCTAACTTCCTCCTCCCTCTCTGAGGGTTCTTTTGTATGCTTGTGCAAGCCTTTCCTCCAGAACCACTTTGTTTCATCTGTAAAAGATATATTTCCTCTAAGGTCAGCCACAGCTTATGGGACTGTTTACATTAACTCTGCAAAGGCTGTCTTAGCATTTGGTGATAGTAACTACAGCTGCACTAATGCTGACATCTGTTCCATCCTAATCCTAACACTTACTACCTGTATTTCAGTCTCTTCTGGCTGCCGCTGCTGCCGAGGGGATGGATTGAAAAGGGAGCAGAACTCCCAAGTGTCTGGATAAGGCTAGGGAAAGCGGCATCAGACAAAATAGATGATGGAAGCAGCATCATTCAGCTCTGAGGCATCACTTTGCTTCCTGCTCCTGGTAGTTTCAATGACCACTGTATAAGTAGTGCTAGAAAACTGTTTCTAAGCAAACAGAAGTTGTTGAAAGGGTTGAGGACAGGAATGGAGCAGGTGTCAGTGGCTATGGATAAAATTTGGATATACTTAGTTTCATAATAGCAACAGAAGAGGCCTGAGAAATTTTATTTCCTTTCTTGTTTCAGACCCAGGTAGGTGCAGCTACTTGCAGACTCTTAGCACAGAAGATTTGTTTGAATTGGCACTACAGTATATTCTGATGAGCTCTGAAGATAAACAACTTTATTGATGCTTAGTCTAAAGAAACTTGCATTCAACAGTAAGTAGGAAGCATCCTGCCCCTCTTCTTTTCTGTTTTTATCTCTACCCAGTCCCTGTTTTTCACAGGAAGAATGAAAAGAAACTGGAGCTGCATGCTGTAAAAACAGTTTAAGAGACTGAATATGCATACTCTGCTCCAGAGCAAGCACTGTTAAGACTGATCTAAACCATGAAAACAGACTCCTGACAACCCTTTATTATCAGATCCCTGTTAATCACAATGATACATGATGTTGTACAAAGCTTTTTTTCATGTACAGATTTAAAGTTTTATAAACAAATTAATGAAGATCAATAATCTCAAAATAAGCTGTTATTGTCCATGTTTTATGAGACACAAGCACACGAAACTTAAGCAACGTGTTGAAAGTGAAGAGAGCAAGTCATTCATGTATGAGGGAATTTGGGGGAAAAAAAACCAACACACCAACACCATTTTAGGGTGTTCTAGCTACCAACATCTTTTCTATTTAACAAATTTGAAGTTGTGTTTACCTTGTAGTTTAAAATTACATGAAACTCCCATGAAAATCGCCTCATCAAGGAAACATTATCACATGTAAATTTACAGCTGGAACTCTAGTATCTTAGAAAAAGTAAAAACCTCAAATTTCAAGCATATGAAATAGAAAAGAATATTATTACCATGAAACAAACTTAAACTAGCTTGCTGTCACACAGACACTGGCTCTTAGGAAATCTTGTCTGCACTATAGATACAAGAAGGTATGGGACCTTCCATTTAAGTAACTTCCTGCTTGTTTTGATAAAGTTGCCCTTTAATTGGTTGTACCATTGCTAAGAAGTATAATTTGGCATCTATTTAGGTATTGAGACTTGTGGCTAGATTAATTTCTTGCAATAAAATTTCTTGCTAAATTCCAAAATGTTTAAATTCTATCTACTTTATTAAAAAATTGAGCATATTTTCGAAGGCCGATTTCAGGATCAGAAGGTTAAGGCAGACATTTGAACATGTGGCAAAGAAGAGGACTGCTTTGCAGGTTACAGCTTCTTCATTCTAATAGTATTATTTACAAACTATTAGAGGAAAAATGGCTCTGTGTCAGCTCTTTATAATGTCTAAACTATTTTAATGGATAAGATTAAAACAGCCAATTTTTGACAAGAATGCACAATGGAGATTTACACTCAGTTGTATTGAGATTCTCAGGGGACAGTGGCAGAAAATAAATGAGAAGTAGGGTAAACATGGGTGAATTGGACAACTTTTGGTCCTGAGACTATCCTTAAGTAACGAGTATTTTGCATAACATTGGAAAAATTTTGAGCATTTTCTCAGGTATCTGGATCAATGAATGTACAAGGAAGTATAAAGACGATTTATGCAGAATAAATCTTTTAAAAACTGAGATGGAAAGACCACCAACACAGAAAGGTGTTAGATTTTCAAAACTAACTCCTGCTAACTCCAGAACACAAACAAACATAGTCAACTGAAATAGAAATGTGTCTAAGTATTTAAAACAGAAATGGAGCTGAGAGTTAAGGCCTACTTTTTGTGCCTATCACTGGTGGTCTGACAAAGAGCACATCATCTACAGTGACATCCTGAGCTGAAAAGTCAGGACCTTTTTTTTTTCTTTTTTTTTCCAATTGTTAGCTTAAAGGAAAAAGGGGTTTACCAAAATCTTGCACACCTACAGCTGCCTTGTTTTTGCTGAGCACCACGATTGCACCCAGATTTTCACTTCTTTGCACAAGAAGCTGCAGGAGCTACACATGGTCACAACGCTCTGAAGAAGTGAAGAAATACCCGAGGAGCAAGAGGATCCCCCTGTCGCCAAAGCCCTAGCAGACACACAGCACAGAGCTCTCGGGCAAGACAAGTGAAACTGCCCGCTCTGAGCAAACTCGCTTTATGGATTTATGGCAGCCTCTAGTTAAAGGCCCATCTGGGTTGGACGGGGGGGGCCAGGACGACCATGTGTTGGTTACATTTTTGCCATTCCTGCTGTGGTATGGCATGAATAAATCACAGGGCTGAGGTCAGAACAGCCAGCCCATAAAGTGATTCATGGACCCAGCAGCACATTCCCCCAGGACTATGTACTTTATTACAGTAAACCTCAGAACAAGATACAATTTCCTGTCTCAAGGAGCAGCTTTTAAATCAGGACACCTGGACAGCCCTGCAACCACTTAAAGAAACAATAGGCCTCAGCCCCACCGCTGCCTCTCGCGGCTGGCCCGCGCTCGCCCCAGGCCTGTTGCGTTCAACACTAAATACTGCCTCTAGAAACAACCTCCTTCTGCAACACATCGCTGGGGGGATGAAACTGAGGAGGAAACCTACTGATACCATCCTGTTCTTCAGCCATAGCTCCCCACCCAAGAAATACATATTTTCTGTCTGTTACTTTTCTTTCCACTTGAGCTTTTAGTTCTCTTCTGCACTGTCAGAATTTGACCCAAAATGTTTAGGCAACAAAGGAACTGAAAGGTAACTCGCTGGTTTCTCTATTAGTGAGCAGATCTTTCTTTTTTTTTTTTTTTTTGCAAGCTGAAGAACCTGCTGTGCAATTTCAGTTGTATTACAGATGTTCTTGTTGCGATCTAGGGCACTGATCTGACTTTTGGTTTTGGCACTTGGAAAGCAATCCGAGTGGTGACAGAGATTACGGCATTGTTAGACTCCTGAAAACTCTCAGCTAAGAGTAATGTTGCCTCTTACGGCACAGGTTACGTTTTCAGGAGAAAGAATAACAGAAAACTCATTTTAAGCCAAGAAACAACACAGTGGGTATTTTCTGCTCTATATATTCTGGGGAGCCCTATTTCTAAACACTGAAATTGCATAGACCTGCTGGGCTGTAAAGGAGCAAACTTGACCTGCCTTGTATTCTTGTAGTCCCTCGGATAAGGGTTAGGCATGTGCTGGTTGTATTTTTGCTGTTCTCATTGGAAACAACGGGCAACATTGCAATTGGAGGCTTCCCATGTTCACACAAAGCATGACTACTAAAGCTGGACAGAAGAAAAACTTGCTTTGTCTCCTTCAAATCCATAATGGATCATATGAATGAAAGTTTCACACAGGTATACTCAGCACGCATCATTCAATGAGGAGCATGAATAAGAAAAGGGAATGAAGCTTCCCTTCAAGCATTTCATGGCAAAAAGTAAGACTTTCCTATTGCCATTCTGTACAATTGCTCTGCAAATAGTGGAAGAGATCCTGATTATTTTCACTCTTCAAAGTTCTTTCAAATCTTAAAATTATAAACACAAGGGGGCATTTCCTGAGAAGCTGCTTCATGGAAAACACAGCCAGGAATAAGAAGCTTACATGTACTGAGACACACCTGAAAGACTTGAAGACTTGCAGAGACTGAGAACATAAGAGAAAGTGATAGAGGAGAGAGAGTTTTAGGGAAATTTAGGGGAGAATTCAAACACAGAAAGTAAAGAATGCTATTGAATTGGCCAAAGTAAAAAAAAAAAATCTAGATAAGGAAAGAGGAAAAGAGAAGGATGATAAAGTGGATGTATCTAATGCTAAACCCATCAGTTTTGTCCAAGACTGAACTCTCATGAAGCTATTTGCTTCATAATTACTTTTCCTACAAGTGAAAACAGTTATGCAGAAACTACTTCCACCACCTGCTTATTTTATTTTATTTTACTTAAAGGATCTCCTTCACTGTTGTAGATTCAGAGCTTACAGCAGGCAGAATCAAGGCTTATTCACAGATTTTATCCCATATGATTTCCTGTACAGAAGAAATACTTATTTCGTGTCCAGTTACTCCCACTGAACCCAGTAACTTGCTCTGGAGGATAAGAAAATCTTAGAAAGACATCCACTTGCGACTGAAAGCCATGAAGAATTAACTGTTATCCCTGTGAGTTTGTCCCAGTGGTTAGTCATTGCCACTGTCAAAAAGTCAGGTCTCTTTCTAATCCTATTTTTTCTGGCGTCATTTGCTAGATAACAATCCTTTTTTTGACTGTTTGCTGGAATAAACAGTGTTTTAATATCGCTATTATTTCCTTTCTAGACATTAGAGCTATATAGAATATTGTGATAACTAACAACTTACCATAAAATAGAAGTAAAATTCACATTTTATTCCCAGTAATTAATCCTACTTCTACATAGCCAAATTCTTTTTGCTGCCAATATCACACTGCATTTTTCCATGACATCCCTACAACTTTTCCAAGTCATTCCTTTCAAAACAGTGTATAATAGTCTCCATATTATTCTAACTTACATTTCTAGTGTTCAGATGCACTTTTTGTAAATGTGTTCACATTAAGAAGCAATTTAAATTGTTGTACATGACTGTTCTCACCATTAGGTAATGCTATGACCTTCTCTTTATTATCTGCAGGTTTTACTGACTGTCATTTTATACTTATTTCCAGCTGATTGATAAAATGATTATTAGCATCAAGCCTAGTACCAATATTGATGAAGCTCAAACATAAACACCTCTGTTCAGTTTTAATTGTAATTAGTAAATGCTGATACATAAAGCTCACTTCAAGTGTATTGTCTATACAGAGTCAATAATATGATGTTGGGAATCAGTCATTTAGAGAAGTCTATTTAAATTTAAGGCAAAAAGTTGCTTCTATTAAACAAGTGGTTTGTGTTTTTTTAACCAAACTTTGCAGATAATAAAGGAACATCATGTGTTTTTGGCGTCACACATCTTACACAAATCAAGTTGACTGGTATTAATTGTCTAATTGTTTCTTTACACCATCAGAATCTTTTATCAGCTTATTCATTATTTTGTTCACAAATTGTAACAGTTAATCAACTCATAGCTAGTTAGTCATCCTGCCTGCTATTCTGCAACACTTCCACAACTTTAGCATTTCCTTAACTTCTAGAATTACCAGAATTCCGATATTTATTAAACTTTCAAGAAGCCAAAATTCACTTCAGCCAATTCCTTTTAGTGTTCTTAGATACCAAAAATCTTGGCCTGCCATCCCTAACACATGTATAACATCTTCTGCAGTTTCTTATATTGTAAATAAAGAGATATGGAATGCCACAGTGCCTTTCTAAGAAGAAAGGCAAAAACATTTCTGTTCAATTCATGTGTGATCCAAACAAACAATAAAAGACGTCAAAAAAAGTCAAATAATAATTTAGGCATATTGCAAATACCTCAAAGGACTTAATGAACTGAAGACAAAATGGAACAGGAGATCTTTCTTGACTTTACTTTTCCAGTAATATTAATTATGCTGGCTATTTTACTACCAACCAAACCCAGCAATGTTTTATAATTAAACAGGTTTTTGATGCTTTGAATGCTGGCATTAAAAAAAAAAAGGTTGGTCATTTCTTCACCACAGCAAATATGAATGGTGTTCTCTCTGAAACCAAAGACAACATTCCCATTGACTTCATTTAGTAAGAGCTGTATTAAGGGAAATGATTCCCTCTGCCTTCTAAATGGCTTTAAATATTCATGAAATACTACTGAAAAACGTCCATCATTACATCTACCTATTTAAAATACACAAACAATCATACTTAAAAAAATAAAAATTTTAAGGTAGCAAAGTGAAATTTGCAGAGGTTGAGAAATGTAATCATAACACTATCTACTCGTAGGTACGCTTTATAGAATCATAGAAACACAAGGTTGGAAAGGACCTACAAGATCATCTAGTCCAACCGTCATCCTATCACCAATACTACCCACTAAGCTACTAAACCATATCTTTATGCTTTTTTGTCTTTTATTAAATGAACATATATAGGTTTGACCAAAGAACCTATATGTCATTTCATCTTGACAAGCTTATTTACCATCATAGTAATATATTCAGTGACTGTGGCAGGAGAGCACTTTAAGCTGCTTAACAAAATCATCTTCAGATGAAACAGAAATTAGCACTGACAGATCCCTAAGAATTTTCCAGCTAATTATTTGCAGCAAAGTTTTTAGCTGTGACATACTGAATGGCTTCTAGGGTGGAGTGAAAAATTGAGTTTTTATTTTTAGGTTTTATCTAGAAAGGTATAATCCTCAATCCTATTTTTGAAAGCTCTGTCAGGTGATATTCTATTACCAACGTGATTTCAATGCATAACAAAGTCGCGAAGCAAATGTAAATATAATCTATACTTTTTTTTCCTCACATGCCTTGCTTTTTTACTTACTGATATGGTAAAGACAAAGGAAAGATAATGGTAACTAACTAAAATAAATTGTAGAAATGAGAAATCTCTCCTCTGTCCTCTCTGTTTCATGGCAGTACTCTATTTAATCTTCTATTCAAATTTAATAATATCACATCTGTTTCAATCAAGACACTTGTTTTTGGTGTTTAGATCTGAGAACTCAGTTGTGCAACAATAGCATGCATGTAATAGATGCCATGAAACACTAAGGAACGTGCCAAATTCACTAGATTTTTCCTGGCGGTATTTTTTAGGTTATAGCAAATACTAAGTGGACTCTTTTTTTTCTCCAGATGAGTGTGTCCTATGAAAGCTTTACTCGTGGTGTAGCATGGTAACCAAAGTTTACCACAAGCCATAGCAAGGGGATTAACACGGCTAGCTTTCATGTGGCTCCAGAGCCGTTACTGTGCTCCTCGGAGAGATCAGCGCCTTTTCGTCTCACTGCAAAGAGAACTGTGTGCTCAGGGGTGTATGAAAGCCTCTCTTCCCCATCAGGACGTTGACAGAGGCCAGTGCATGTTCATAGCAGAGGTCACACTGAAGGGAGAAAAGCAAAAACAACCTGGCTGGAACAGACACCTTCTTCACAGAAAAGTCAGTCATTCACCCTTTAAGTCTTGTACACCTCACTGCAAAAGATTTTGAAGTAGTTCATTTAAAAATAGAGCAAGGAGCCTGCTCTTGAAGCAGAAATGAAACACACACACTAAATATAACCTATTCCAGCCTACTAGAAAACATTGCTTTGAGTAATGGCCCAAAAGACTCTCTGGGAAAAAAGTATGTTTTAGGACAAGAAGGCTATCGTACTGTAGCAGTTTTACAACATTGAAGTTAATGGTAGTTTTTCATTAATACGGCTAGTCAATATTATTTTGTTTAAATTAGCATTTTACAATCTTTTGATGTCTTGAGTTAGCTACCTAATCATAGACATTTTCTCTTCCTTTTCCACTAGCAAAGACTACTGAAAAGAGCAAAAGAATGCTACCTACAGGAGAATTTGTTGTTCTTATTAAGCCCTCCACAGCGAGGAGTGATGGAGCCAAAAACTAAAGCAGTGGAGGAAGAAAATGAGAGTTGAGAAGAGATCCCATGTTCTCCAAGAACGACTAGAACGGATAGCAGAGGACTGCCTGACCTCAGACAGTGCATTTCTTCCTCTCAAAAAAAAAAAAAA
>VXAL01004410.1:405114-421064 GCA_013399475.1 Chauna torquata
AAGAAAAAAAAAAAGCTATTTATGACCAATGAGCAATTCAGCCATGAGAAACAAGATCAGACAATTTGCCTCCCCAAAGGACACAGACAAAAGCTGTGTTTATATTAATGAACATCCTCTCTTTAATTATCCACACCGCTGAATCACTAAAAGCCCTCATAGATTCTGTGGAGTTTGCACAATCATGAAAAAACAAATTCAAATCCAACAATATAAAATCAGTGGATCCAAATACCCGGTGTGTGTATGTCACACACCCATACACATATGGGACTTTGAACAAGCACATCTAAATGAGATGGTAACTCTTCATAATTCTAAGCAGTGTTTTTTTATAAAGTCTGAGAACTTTTCCAGAATCAGAATAGGTAAAGGAGGAATGTCCAGGCTACTCAGCAATTTTGGGAGGGGAGGGTGTGGGTAGAGAAGAAGGGGGTTTTTCAGTGCAATTTGGTTACAAAGCTTGTTTGCACAGGGCTGTGCTGGCCTCATGGTGACTATTCATAAGAGATCCCCAGAAGAGCTGTAAAGTCTGCCTATAGCCCAGGTGCTATAATTGCTGTCTGTCAAAACAGAGCTGTTTTCTCAGCAAACATTTCAGAATGCCCAATGCTAAGTTGATTAGTTTGGGGTTTTCTGGGGAGGAGTATAAGGATGATGATCGAGAGACAGAGTAAAAGTGATGACTCGGAGACAAAACTTTGATTTCATTAAAACACTCCAGAGAGTGTTTAATTTCTCAGTTAAAAAAGAATTCCTGCCCTTTGAAGGGAAGGGAAGCAGGCAGTGGAAAGGAATTATTGCCAATAACATCCAGTGTAAGAAACATGAATCAGTTCAAGAACCAAACAGATCGAGGTGCTATCAGTAACACAATTGGCTCAGCTGCCCCTTAAGCATAGTGTTCATACAGTGAAACAATTCCCAGGCCGCAGAGATGACTCCCTTTCAGTACACTCCGCATTCAGCACAAACAAAGCTCTTTCTTGGGGAATTTCAGAGACTTTTCTTGTGCACAACAGCTTTGAGAACATCCACCTTCACCCTAAACCTATTTTGAATCCAGCCTGTTATGTGCTTGTAATGGGGAGAGACAGATCTGGCTCCCTCAGGTGCTGGCAGCAATGCTGACCACACAGAGCCTATTCAAACCACATAATGAGATCATCAACAGGATTTTTAAACAGGCTGAGCCTGTGCAGGTTCCAGACACCTGAGTATGTGAACTCTATAAAAAACACTTCTTGCACGAAGCCTCACGCAGAAATGTTAGGGCTGGGAGAGGGGGATAGTAGGCGGAGTTGGCACTAGGGAAAAAGGAAGGAAATTAGGAGCATATAACAGAGTGAGACTTCAGGCATCTTTTGCAATTAAAGAAACTCTTTACAGGCCCTTAAAGTGGCAGAAGGCATTACTTGTGCATTTAGACTGTGACTTACAACTTCCTACTTGTATAGCATGGTTAAGAAAGGCAATGCACATGTAAGTCATCTACAACCATAGCAGCCTCTCACAAACCTCTTTAGGAAGGACTTGGTGAAGCAAGTTCATAATAGCTCTTCCTGAACATTATCTGCACTTCTGTATTTTCCATCAGAAATCATTGCTCCTGACCATCCACAGTATTAAAGCGACTTCATTTGTACTGCTCAGGTTACATCAATGTCAACGCTTACTTGAAGTCCCATGGTTTTAGGGGGTTTGGAATTTTGCCACAAAAATTCACTCCAGACTGAAACGTGGCAAATTAGGGCTCAGCCCCTCCTCATTTCCCAGGCAGTTTCATACAAGAATTTTTACAAAAAAGCCTCTGCAAACATTTAAGAACTTTTTGTTTTTCTCAAACTAGAAATGTCTTCATTTATTATTACTATTATATTTGACAACTGTTAATTGTGAAGTCTCAAAATGTACATTAAAAGTTTAATTAAAACCAAACACCTTGTTAAATCCAGTGCAGCATATGTTCTTACTAGTGTGCACCTCCTTATTTTAGCAATAGTTGATATGTCTAATGACTACAGAGGGCATGACAACAGGTACTTACAAGAGTAGCCCAAATAATATAGGGAAGATGTAATGTTTTATGTTTATTTAGGAAAAAATATTGAAAGGGTAACAATGCTTAAGCACAGCAGTAATTCTAATAAAAATCAAATAATGCAATGGACTGTTTTAACAAATTCTGAGATTTAACACTGATTAACTAATTTAACAATTTTTAACAACATCCTGAGAAATACTAGGCTAATATTAATACTGGACCTTTTCAAGCTCATGGTCATTCCCAGTACTCTAGGAATACACCTGTGAAGCAGACATCATGTCAAAGGCCTTCAGAAAGCTCTCTGGCCCACTTAAAAAGGCATTTGCTTATGTTATCACTCTCAGCATTGCAATGCCTCAAATCAAGCTCTTGCTCCACAAATACAATTCACCACCCAGAATTAAATGTACAGGTTCCCCATGCAGCTGAAGAGGAACGTCAGGCACCTCACAGTGGGATGAATGACATGCAACAAAATGGTGAACACTTTAATCAACAGGAGAGAGATCTATGACTTGTTTTGTTCCTAGTTTTAGGAATTATACCTATTGCCATGAGAGGATCTATCTATAAAAGCGGGATCCACAGCCCACAAGTGCACCTGAGCGTACATATCTGAGACAGGCATTTGTGCACAACTGACTGGATCAATTTCTTTTACAGCATATACATGAGAACTGAATGATGACAGTTCCCATCATAGGAAGGACATGGCAGTGACCACCCTATCTACAGCGATCCATTTTTATAACACTGCCCAGGAACTGTGAAATTTAGTTACGGTCCCTCCTCAGTCTCAGAAATCTCAAACCCACACTGGAAGACAGCTGCTAGAGTAACCAGACTATCATTGGGAATCTTTACTGGCAATACTCAACAAAATTCCTCATTCAACATTAAGCTATTATAAATGCTATGTCAGGTTCTTATTGTTTAGATTGTGCATTTACAATTTTTATGCTCTTAAACAAACTTGTACCAGGTAAACAGAATGTCCTCTTAAAAAAGTGTAGAAGACAGTTTTGTATTTAAGAATGGTAAAAGAACATGTGGACTCTCCACAGAAATTCTACAAAGCCTCCTTTGTAATCCAACCAAAGGTGAAGTTTGAAAGTTAGTCCTCTGCACTCTGGAAAAAAAATGCATCAGATATAAGTAAACCGACAAAAGTTGGAGCCAATGCCAGTAAAAAGATGGAAGATCTGAAGAGTAGTCAAGTTTTCAGCCAGTGCAGTGGACTTCACAAATGCCAAAGAGCATTTTTGCAACAGCATTGGAGATTCTGTGCAGCAAATGCAACTATGAATGTATGAATCTGTAAGTTAGTAGAAAAAATGGATACGGTTATAAATACAGAATTGTATTAGACAGATTCTAACAGGTTTTTAAGAGCAATAGTCTAATGTGCTGATTTCCATTCTAGAATTTATTTTCCTTCCAGCTAACTTGCACACAAATATTTCTCCTTTTCAGTCAAGGGATGACCACATCAATGAAAATGTATCACTTCTGACTCCTATTATATAAGGTTCCAAAGCCAACCAAAAAACCTGGGCAGCCTCATTTGCAGTTGCGTAATCAATGACAATACCAACACGTCTGAAATTTAAAGAAGTCTACAGCTGATACCTGAGCTGGCAGAGGACCATAGGACTACAGTGTTAACAGCAGTGTCCCACCATGAAATACATTTATATAATGCAGACCAAATGTTGACCAGACCAAGACCTTGTATCACATGCTAAGAAGCTATAGTAGTCATGATTTTTGTTTCTATCAAAAAAAAAAAAAAAAAAAGGACACTTCATGTGGCTCTCTATTGACACTTTTCGTCTAAATTTATAGATTAGTGCATAAAAAGGAGGATCACATGAATGATCAAATGAATGTCTTATCATCTAAATGGCTGCTTCTCACTTTGATTTTTCTGTCTATTCCTATTTTAGTAAGTTCACAAAGTTCAATCCCTTGCCATTACAGACAACCATACCATATAATCACTTTAAAATGCAGTTCAATTTTCTCCTTAACCCACTACCAGAAGACTTCAAGAAATGTCATCAGTCTGCTGTTTAAGAGAACAGAATTCCAACTAGAAACAGCCTGGGGCCCACAGCTTTAGTGGGAGAAGATTTTCTGAGGCTTGATGTACAAGATGGAGAGGCTTACAATTTAGGACTACTCTTCAGTTCATGATCAGCAAGGATGTTTCTAGTCAGTCACATTACACTGCAAGTTGTGGTAGCATCATGTATAAAAAGGGGAACAGCAGGTAGGAGAATTTTTCCAATGAAGTTCCCTGAATAATCTAGATTAGTATGCCAGCAGAGAGGTAGATACTTTCAGAACTCTCAACTGGTGTGTATATGGCAAGTCCTCCACATGCTCGACAAGTTACAGTGAAAATTGCACAGCTCAAAATACTGTATGCAAGAAGTTGAAATACTACCTGCAGCACCACTTATTTTAAGTACTAAAATTGAACAGATCCAGGATTGGGCTCCAGTCAATTCTGTAGTCCTTCTAGTATCATGGATGTAAATTCTCATGTTCTTACACTTCAGCAGATGAAACACCCTCTGCGATAACCTTTTCCACTCTAAAGAGAATTTTTAAAAATACAACTCACATCACCTTTTGCATACAAATAAACAGTAGCAAACAGGATACAGTGGGGAAAGTTCACTCTGCAAAAACTGAGATGTCTCATTGCTGCAGCCACAAGACAATAAAAGAGATTGGTTGAGATTTTTACAAGTTCTGACGGCCAATTCCACTACTGCTGGCTGGCTCATAGGATTTAAATATCTGCATCTCAAGTTTTATAACTTGCCTCCCTAAGGAATTACTAAGCTTTTTTCCAGAGTCTGTTTAGAAGGGAAACCATTCAGTTTGGAAAAGACAGGACTAATGTGCTTACTCTGGGGGCTCTGGTTTTGGCTTAGTCCCCTCTATTCCCTGTCAGACACAACAAGAGTGCGCTTGATTGCTGGGAGTCAACAATTCTAATCCATAAAGTTCAAACCTCAGGATGCCAAGGACCAGACTTCACTCACAAGCTTTACCATGTCAGGCTCTTATTTCCTGAAATTAATGGAAAAATCTGAGGTAAAGTAAGATAAAGTTACAATAAGGAGGAATGCAATCAGTGATTGCAGTTGTAACAAAAGGGAATCAGATATTTCCACTGTAGGGAAACCTAAAGCAAACATTACTTTTAGGTTGAAAAGAATCACTGTGTGATTCCTAAAAACTATTTGCAGGCAGTTCTGAAGAAGCTCCAAATCTGCTTCCTCCAATCAATTCTTGCTTTTTTTTTTTTTTTTTAATTAATGGCCAGGGTAATTGAAGCAATTTCCAATCCAACTAAAAACTTAGATCTGATCCACTTCAACACTTGATAATATACAGAAGCACTGTAGAAAGAGGCATTTTTAAGAGAAACAGGATTAAAGACACGTGACAAAAAGATCTGCAGATTTTTAATGTTATCCCATACCTACCTACAGAAGAAACAGAATTCTGCTGCTTGTCTTTTCATGCAGAAAAAAATTATTTCCTTAGCATCTTCCTTGTATTATGCCACTGATTCCAAATCCACTCGTTCAAAGCTGCCTCCTTAATATCAATACCTCCATGGATCTATTCCAGCTTTACCATGAATTTGGTCTCTTTCTACTTCTTAGTTTCACATTATCTAGCATGAACTTTTCTTTCATAGTCTAATACTATTACTCTGACTAGTATTCAATTCCTGCTCCTTAAACAGACTAATCTTCCTTCATTGCCTGTATCTTCATTTCTCTTTCCATTTGTTATATTCCTCTTTAAATCTTTTTGGTGTTCTTTATACTGGCATTAGCTAATCTGGGTGCCAAAAAGAGAAACACGTTTTACGATGACTTTTTTATACGATCTTTTAAAATCCCCCAGTGTTCTCCACAGTATTTTTGCAATTGCCACCTTTCAGATTACGGTGGCAATCACCATTGTGCTTTTTTCTTGGCTGCATTTTTTTTTTCCCGTTCTAAAGCAATCTATAACGTAGCATAACATATATACACCTTCTTCTGCTTGTCTTACTTTGGACGAAAGCTTTAATCTCAGCTTTCATCTTCAATTGAACAGTAACAGCCATTTGCTGTTACTATTGCTATTACTATCAATTGAAAGATCTGATTTTGAATTTCTGGCATTTGAATTAAGTTTTTATTCCTAGTACATTCAGTGATGTAAGTCTGGACTCCATTGTTACAAGTTAATAAAATGTTACTGCTTATGAGCACATACCAACATGAGAAATGCCATAATAGGGCAGATGAATGATCCATTTAGTAAAATACTTTGTCTCTGAAAGCAGCAACTAAGATGCTGTTTAGGGAGAGTATTAATCATTTTCTGTGGTCTATTCACCCCATATTCCGTCAACATTGAGGATTATAGTATTAAGGACATTAGAGGGCACATCCCTGTCTAATCTTGTTCTAGTATCCACTTACAAACCTATTGTCCATGAATTTGTCTAAACCATGTTTAAACCTTCTGATATTGTCTCTACAGTGTTCTCGTGGCCACACAACCTCACTGCCTGCTGCCCAGTGGAAAGGGACCTGGGGGTACTCGTTGATAGCCGTCTGAATAGGAGCCAGCAGTGTGCTCAGGTGGCCAAGGAGGCCAACAGCATCCTGGCTTGTATCAGAAATAGCGTGGCTAGCAGGACTAGGGAAGTGATTGTCCCCTGTACTTGGCTCTGGTGAGGCTGCACCTCGAATACTGTGTTCAGTTCTGGGCCCCTCACTGCAAGAAGGACATCGACGTGCTGGAGCGTGTCCAAAGAAGGGCAATGAAGCTGGTGAGGGGTCTGGAGAACAAGTCTTATGAGGAGCAGCTGAGGGAGCTGGGGTTGTTTAGCCTGGAGAAAAGGAGGCTCAGGGGAGACCTTATCGCTTTATACAACTACCTCAAAGGAGTCTGTAGCGAGATGGGGATCGGTCTCTTCTCCCAAGTGCCAACTGAGAAGACAAAAGGAAATGGCCTGAAGTTGCACCAGGGGAGGTTTAGGTTGGATATTAGGAAAAATTTCTTCACTGAACGGGTTGTGAAATATTGGAACAGGTTGCCCAGGGAAGTGGTTGAGTCACCATCCCTGGAAGTCTTCAAAAAACTTTTAGATTTAGAGCTTAGTGACATGGTTTAATGGTGGATTTGGTAGTGCTAGGTTAAAGGTTGGACTGGATGATCTTGGAGGTCTTTTCCAGCCTAAATGATTCTATGATTCTATGCTAAAGAAGTGCTTTTATGTTTTAAACCAAACTTTAGTTTGACTGAATAAAGCCCAATTCTCTTGCAAAATTTGGTTTGTAAGTCTTGCACTGAGCTTATCTACAGCTTTCATGAGCTTGTAAACCATGATCTTACTCCCCTCTACCCAACCTTTTTGTCTCAAAACTGAAAAATCATTCTTTGTAGACTCTCCTCATAATGCAACTTCTCCATTCCCTTTACCATTTTATTTGGCCTCTCTATACATTCTCTAATGCATTGCATCCTCACCTGGATGTGAAGGCCAGAAGTGTCACAATACTGAAAATGAAATCACCCAAAAGTTTATACAGCAGCAAAATGATACCATTGTCTTATTCTTGATAACCTCGCCTTACGGTATGGAAACTATATTCTTATTTTCAAAGCAGATCATTGATATTCAGCTTGCACATCAGCCATAATACACCTGAGACACACTGATAAAGTCACTGAAATTCATTTTGTTTATCCTTGATTTGCCTACAAACAATATACAGATAATACATACCTTCTTAACCTTAGTAACTTGATTCATATTTGGAAAATAAATAGGTAATTTCAATTGCTTTACTGAAATAAAGTAACTCCATATCTCAATTCCCACTAAGAGAACATATTTCTGTAGCTTCTGGAAAGAGAAATAGTTGGAAAAAAGCCTGTTCTTCTTATTGTTAATCTCCTGAAGGAAATTACATCATTTACCCTGTAATACCACTGTGAGATCTATGCAACCTTGGCTATACATCTACGCAAAATATAGCTACTACATAAATACACCACAACAAGCACTACTAGCATTTGTAAAGACAAAGGACAAACAAGATAATCACAAAAATTGAAAGAATCTTAAGAATTAGGATTAAAATAAACCTGGAATTATCATAGCAAATACACAGCATAGGAATGGCTGAAACACACCTTTCCTATAACTTAACAAGCTCTTCTTTTATCCACAGAATCACCTTGATTTTCATTTGGTTGACTTGAACAGCTGTATGCCTGACCAAACAAAAATGTCATCTCTAGAATCTAGTGTTTAAAACATCATAGGAAAATCTGAAGACAAAGCAGCTCTTTCAACTGACAACATGCTAATAAACTTCTAATGCGTAGCCCAAACATGATCCTTTTTAGTTGTATCGTGCTACTGAACAATGGGAAATACAGCGTGAAATGCAGGGTGAGCCCACAGGAAAGATCATCTGAGCTGAAAATAGAAAATGCTGATCTTCACCTCAGTCCTCCACTTAACAGAGAAGCACAGCCTCCTCACAGTAGCACTGCCCTCCTGTACAGTCTTATCAACATCTGTGCAAGAATCAGAGTCCAAGGTGATAAATAAATTCCCTCTTCCTATGAAAAGCACAATCTTGTTTATTCATAAAGTGGCACAGTACTACATTAGTAAGCATTGTTATACTGTCATAATTTGCCCTATAAATACAAATTCAAAAAATTGTCTGACACTCTATTGGGTGTCCATGGTCCATGGCAAGGTGTTGGCAGCAGGGGAACTGGGGGGGAACCTCTGTGAGAAGAGGTCAGGGGCTGCCTCAGGACAGACAGAGCCGGTTCCTGCCTGCTCTGCAATGGATCCACCATAGGACACAGCTAAGCCCATCAGCCAAGTTGGTGCCATCTCTGTGAAAATGTATTTTAGAATGGGCAAGGAATGCCAGACAGGCAGAGGAAGAGCAGAAAAATATACCCAAAAGAGTGAGAAACAGCAGTGAATGAAAAATGATTTCTGGGCAGATAATTACTCGGTATTTTCTAACCCATAATCAATTTTAAAAACAGTGTGCTCTGGTTTCCTTGAAAGAAAAAATATAGAAAGCTAAATATGAATAGACTGTGAAAGTTTGGCAATATTCATCAATATAAGTTCCTTCCTAGAGCACTAAGAAATACTTTTAATCAAGGTACGTCTGTTTTTCTACTTAATTTTTTGTTATAATATATAGCTTTCCTAATTCTCCCAAGAATTAGAAGACGTTACCTGTAGGCTGTAAACCCACAAAATACTTAAAACTGAAAGGGAGACTGGATAGGAGACAAAGCTGATCGCCTTTATGCCCAAGTACTGCATAGAAGGAACCTGGAGATGAATTTTGACTTTTTACAGTACTTCCAGTTTCCAGAGTGTGTTTCCCCTCAGACTTTGTATAGAGGAAAGGGAAGGAGAAGTTAAGACTCATACAAATAAATGGATCAACAGGACATCAGTGTCATTCTGAGGTGTGCACAAATAGCCATTCTTCTATGGCAAACATTTGTATTGTGTTCTCCATATTAGAATGGCTTGTATTTTAGACATGAATAACAGGCATACATCAGGAGTGACTGAAGGGTCATGACTTCTGGTGGTTTTTCTTTCTTTCTTTGTTTTTGTATTTTATCTCCTTACTATGTAATTACAAAATGGATGAGAAAATTTTGATTCTGTTCAGACAAGAACATTTGAACCCATTGCTCTAAATTATTTTGGGAGAAATTTTGAAAATACTGATCTGAACAAAACCAAAAAAACAAAGAACAAACAAACAAAAATCCCCTCTTCTGTGACAGTTTCAAGAATGCTATTTGACAACCTTTCATTCTTTCTGTTAGAAGAAAAAGATTTAAAGAAATAATATGGCCAAAGTTTATTAGCAACTCTACCCAATAGAGTAGGCTTTATTTGAGGGAGGCTTTTGAGAAAAGAGTTGCAAGAGGGCAGACTAGTTCCAGGGTTTCATTAGTGGGCCTATTATCCTAAATGGCGTAGCTTTTGAACAAATAAATTCCCCCAAATCAAAAGAATGAGAAAACAGATATACTGACTGGTACATTGATTTGTTTGAAAGCTATGAATGACAACCACTACTTGTGTATAAGGGACTGTATTTTTCTAGTTACAAATAACAGTCTGTGATACTAACCCTGCTACTTCTTCCAAATTTATCGGGTTAAAAAAAATTCCTTCCTCTTCTGAATCACAACATTCATGTTACAAAGGAAGCATCATGAAAAGTATTATTCCTTCCGTAGTGATGAAAGTTGTTAGAGCGTTGACTACATCATATGAGATGCACTGCTACAGGTAACAAAGCAGGATAGTTCAGCATTTAAGAAAAGACAGATCTAATCTGAAAGTGATTCGCTGCTTTGATGGCATAAGCAGGACTATTTGCATCCCCGTTTTTGCTAAAATTGGTAAATGTCTATGTGAACAAGGCTGACAAACTAACAATTTCTGGAATTCCTGAATTTCTTCCTGTGGAGGGGCATATACAAAAATCAAATAAATTGTATGAAAATAGATCTCAATCTAACTGCTAACAATAAAACAAACAAATGAGGTTTTTACAAGGTCTTTACGTATTTCCCTTCACTGCTCACGCTCTAATCCCATCCACCAGAGTTAACTTTTCTCAAGGTTGGAGTTTTGGTACCTACAAAACAGTGTAATTGACATACAGTCCGATCAGCGCAAACACTGTCATAGTCATGTAGACATACAGAGACAGTTTGCATCTATGGACTTAGGAAAAGCAGCTATATCAATTTAAGTGATGTTTGTAAGAACAAAATTGCATTCAGTCTAAGGGTCACACAAACGATTGTGCTGAGATAGCCTGTTCTGTTAGGGCCAGCAGGAGGGTATGGAAAAAAACACCTTTTATCAAAAGAGTTAAAATGCTATAAAAAAGTCTGTGTATGCAGCCCAGGTCTTATAAGGAAATGTTCTTAAACATTTATTTCTTGAAACACAAGGTTTCAATCAACAGCCACTGGAGACTCTGGGGTCATGATCTTCCCGGTACGCAGCCCCCTCAGTGTTCTGCATAAAGGTCAGAGAGGTTTACCCTCTAAGCATGAATTTGCCTTCCAAACACTTTGACTATGGAATAAACAGTTTTTAACCCAGACTGCAAAACTCTTAGCATTGTTTTCTAAGAAAAATACAAACCCATACTAAGAGATTTCATATTCATACTCTCTCTGGACTCTTTACAAATTAAAGGTCTGTAAAATCTTGAACCTTTATTAAGTCTGTCAGCAACAAGTAAGTTGAGAAGAACACTGTATGTTAATTTGAGAAGTCCAGTGAGTGCATACATTGTATTACTCAGCTTTCTGACTAGCTTAAAGTGCTTCTTACATCTTGATATGCTATTATATCCATAATTGTTAGCGTAAACATACAAGAAATGCTCATGCTTGGCATTAGCTGGACTTGTATCAAAAGTGAAATATTGTGAGGCTACAGGTAAGCTGGAATATGCTCTGATGGAAGACATAAGATTAAAGAATAAGTCAGAAAAATAACACTTTCAGCACCTAAAGCAGTGAGTGAAAACACAAAACAATGCCTTAAGATGTATCTGCAAATCCTGATTTGAATACTTTAAGGATTAGAAGTTAGGGTCAAGAAAAGCTAACAAAGCGCAACGAAAAGTCTGAACTAAAATGGAAAAGTTATCTCCTGAAGAACTTCATACAGTATTTTGAAAGAAGCTATATTTTTCACATTTGATAAACATTTCAGCTCTGTTTCCGCCATTGCTTTTATTTGATTGGGCTGTCTGGTGCCTGAACCCTACAGAGCTGCCATGCTGCAAGTAACATGATATATATTTCTTTAGTATCCACTGGTGATAAGTTACATTATTGAAATTCATCCAGGAAAGTATACCTGTTAATTTTGCTTTAGATGGATTCTATTAAAACGTGAAAATCTTGGCAAGAACTGGGGTGAGACTTGCCCACTGTCTGGGTCCCTTTCCCACCCAGCCAACAGGGCAGACTTTTTAGTTCATTATCACCTCATCAGTGTTCCTGTCAGCTGCCAACAGTGAGAAAAGACTAAGCCACTCACTAATTCCTGGCCTTCCTGCCTCCACTGAAGCAGCAGTAAATCCAGAACAGATGGATGCTCTTTAACCCTCTCAATCCAGACACCTACTTTAATCAGTCTAATCAATCCACTCAACTCAGAGCAAGGAATGACTGGCAGATGCAGAATGATGGAGGGATCAACCTGTTGCATCTTAGCTCCAGCACAGAAAGCACCACTCCATGTCCAATACAGTACTGACTGATAAGGGAGGAAGCTGGCCAAAGGCACCGGTCCTACTGGGTCAAGAGTAGGATAGACCTTCTAGTGAAGGGGGGAAACCAGTAGAGGAAGGGATTATGAAGAATGAGAATATTATCAAACATTAAGATCTCATCACAAGAAATCATGAATGAATGAAAACCAGAAGGCATTTACTCCATGCAAGGGTGGTTTTTTGTTTTGTAACTGAAGTTGCACTTCAAGCAACTGAATAGCTTGCTGTCACAGTCTTTTCTTTGCCCAGGACACAAGACATAAGCTACCAACCTTGCCTTGTGTCATCTCAGAGTTATCTGACCATGGATTTCCATTTCAGTTCACTAAGACAGCAAAAAAACAATTTCACAGAAATGGGAACATTTTTTTACTAGGTTAGTGTGCTGAATTATTCAGTGGCATTTTGTGAGTGTCAAGTACTATCATTATTTCTAGAAATATTCTTGATTAAAGAGTATAAAGACCATTCTGTCCCTGCATCTCTGATAAGAAAATTGTCCATTCTCTTAGAATTTTGAATTTTCATTTATAAGCCATACATTTATAAATTCTAGACTACATCACTGTAACTTTTTAAATTTACTTATATAACCACAACATTAAAAGTTGTCAAATGAGGAATATAAACAGTCCATTTATCTACTAATACAATGTTTAGTGCACAACTTCATTCCAAAACTGGCTTTCTATGTATCATTTGATAAAATTCATAATTTTGCTCCCTAGCTTTAAAAGCCTTCAATAATGCTTACCAAAAGTTCCAGGATTAGAAGGTTCTTCTGGATTAATGGAACAGTCAGCCTCATGTGAGCAGGAGAAAGACTGTTTCAGCAATTGGCCAATTAAACTAGAACTCACTCTCAGACTACCTTTAACGAAAACTAGGAAACTTAATAACTATAGAAAAACTCTTTCAAAGCTACCTTTTTCTTAAATATCACTACAGTAACAGTCAAAAAGACAGAAACAGGTGAGTTTATTGTACCTGAGAAACAGAGTGGGGAAAACATTTGTGCATGTGCATGTTATAATTTTGTGAATTTTCACTGAAAAGATGACAGTCAAACACAGCATGATTATCTAGCAAGTACACAAAAATGTTAGAATGACATTGGGAATCTCCTATTCTTTGTTAAATAATAATGTATACAAATCGCATAAGAACAAAATACATTTTAAAAAACAAAGCAAAACATGTAGTTCATTCACGAAAAGAGCTATCAAATATACTGTAGAATCATTCTCAGTGTGGAAAGTGAACGTTAACAGTCAGCTACTAGCAAGGTTTTAGGAAGAACTTCTTCTTCCACAATATCAAACAACTCCATCAAAAGACTCTTTCAGCCTCCGTGATTATGACTAATCTATGGTGTGAAAGTGGTTTGACTGTAAGTATTTTGGAACTAATCTTTCCAAAGCTTTTAGGAAAGTATGAGATCTGAAATGTCATGAGAACAATGACTCCTATCCCCAGTGAGCCAGGGAAGTACAGTGTTCCCAAATAAGAAGTGAAGGACCTTAACTGAGAACGCAATTCCTTAGAGGGGCGAAAAGAGATGACAAGTTCAACCGAAACTCTGAGGTGTTGCAGCACAGAATACGTTTATGATATCAAGTTTGGGGATATTAATACATTTGGTATCACTTCAAGATGACCTCTCTTGGTGCGGGGAAGCTGTCTGACCAGACTGTAGTCTTGTCCCTCTAACTGATGTCGATAGGAATGGTGATAATTCAGTGTGTTTTGTGTAATTCCTGGTGTGTGTTTTGAGATCCAGTTACCCAAATAACGGTATCTAATGCCATATTAGCTGTCCTAGGATGTGTGAGACACTCACAAGAGGCCAATAATGTGGCACACAATATCTGGAAGATCCATGTCAAGGTCCAGTGGGCTATTCTAGTGCATCTGAAATGGAAATAGACTCCTAGGTTCTGGATCTGCAGTACTGTTCTCCTTAACACCAATAAGTAAGTTATCAAAAGGTGTCCCAGAGATAGAAATGAGCTCCTTTCTTATCCGATTTATATCTTGTGTGTACAGTGGTGGAAGTCTTGAAAAATGTTTCTTAGAGAGCAGTCACACATAAGATGGTAACTGGTAGGCAGAGGACCAAGTTTCTGAAGGCCAACCGACCAAAGAAGAGAAAGAGAAGACTTGAGGAATAGAGGAGACAGGGAACAACGTAGGTGTGTATCTCTTGGTCTCTGTCCTATTCAATTTTTTTTTATCATTAATATTACCCTTTAAACAACACTTTAATAACTTTATTTACTTGCAGTGGAATATAAACCATATTTATGGCAAAAATATCTCACTTCCTTAGCAAATGAAATTTTATATTGGATTGCAAATGGCCTTTTGGTATACAGTCTTCAATGTGGTCTGGAGGTCACTCTGCTAAAAGCAACCTAAACGGTTTTTCATGCCATTTAATTCTTCCATGCTGAGTTTTCCTTATCCATAAATAAGATAAATGATACTGATTCTTTTCAGAGTATTTTGAGAATTAACATGGCACTTGTAACTGCTTTAAGATTTTCAGATGGAAAGTGCTATATAATATAAAGTACCATAATCAGAACTGAATGCCATAGCATAAATCAAAATTATAGAAAGCTGCATAATTAAAAAAATCTATTCCTACAGGTATTTTAAGGTCATGAGGAGAGAAGTTATACTATTCTATTTTGGTCAGCAAACTCCTCTTGCTCATTAAAAGTTTGGGTGTGTATTTCCAAGTCCCAGGAGGCTGCCACCAAGTTCAGTTGGAAGACCTGAGAAGTTAGGTAATGAAATACTTCCACTAGACTATCCTAATTCATACCTCAAAGCAAAACATAGAGTTAACACATAAACTACAGAAATGTGTAAATGCAGTGCATGAATTACAAAGAGGAATGTGATTTTTTTGTTGTTGTTGCTCTTTCAGTTAATATTTTTAAAAGACTTTTTCTAAGACTTGCAGAAGTTCCTTGGGAATAGAGCAACAAAAAAGATAGATTTTGTCCTTCACAACACATGTTCCAGACCAGCAATATCAGTATATATAATGGGGATTAGTGTTTAACTGAAAATCTGTAACTGTTGGTCATGAGAAGTCAAATTCTCCATCTCTTCCAAGCAGGCCTCTCCTGACAAACTTATGAGGCAAAAGTTCTGCTGATTAAGTTCAAAGTTCAACTGCTTCAAAATATGAATGACTTGGCAGTGGGAACAAGTAGTAAGGCAACTCTGAAAGAATGGTTGAGAGTTTTATTCTATGCCTCATTCTATAATCTGACAGTAATTAAACAGGTATTCCTACACTGCAAACAAGTTAAATAATCATTAAACTATTCATCTGCTAGCAAAGTTATCAGTATCTCAGCAAATTAACTGTACTCATTTCTAAAATAAAAATGACCCATACTCTAGACAGGCCAAACAAAACACAAGCGATGCATGCACATTGCATACACTTGAGTTTCTGCACCAGGAAAAAGTAGAACAGCAATTAG